>PDGT01000006.1:5755548-5767474 GCA_003671415.1 Megathymus violae | reverse complement strand
TTGAAATAAAAATAATTAACAGTCGCCTACTACTAGGTTCCAGGGATTTATTGTTACGAAATCGATACAACTCCTTCATAAAATCAGAATTTAACATGCCAATCAGTTTATCTTGGGTATGATAAATTAAAGCAGTCGAAAGCTGGACCACAGTTTAATCTACTCTTATATGAAGTAGATTAATTGAAACGTGTAAACACCTTTATCGTGCGGGGCATGCGGGGGTGGGGCTCCCAGATCTTTGGTAGTCTATGGTGAAACAGTGACAGAAAGCGTATTGTAAAATTTTTATCTTCACCTTCACCGTAGTTATTTTTGGCAACCTTGCCGAACTGACCCGATACGTATATGATGTCGGCTTTGTTCCAACATAAAAACCGCTATAGTACAGTAAGTTCTTACGCTGTAGCTGTACATCGATATACGTTGAAACATCGAACAAACGACTGATAGCGCCGACTGGGAAATAAATCTTACGGGGAATCAGTACAAACTATATATTAGGCAAGATTACGGCCGGTTTTCGTGTGTAATATAGTCATTGAAATATTACGTATTATAAGGTAGGAATCGGCTTTTTATACTGAGATGTCGTATAAGCTTATATCAGGGTAGATTGAGAATGTTGCAAATAAAATGTAATATCTATATTAATCTATATCTATACTATTATTGTTACGCGTATTTTATTGAGTTTGTGTATATGCGGAAAGTAATCTCCGGACCCGCGGCACCTATTTGAACGATTCTTTTACCATTTAACAAGTACATTATCCTGGATGGACATAGCCTTTATGTCAGGTTTATGTGTATAATAATTAATTGTTGTAAAAACGATCACACACTTACGCGCCTGCATTTGGATTGTTTTTATTGCGGGTGACATGAACGTACACAATTAAGCCATCACAAACACCCACGACACAACAATCAATTATCAGTCATATATACGTACGTCTGCCCTGGCCCGGAATCGAAACCGGAACCCCTTGCTCTGCAGCCAGTGTCACTGCCGACTCGGGTACTCAACTCATGTATTACTGTATTTTCCTGAATGACTGTTCTATGGTTAAATGTCGCAAATTGCCACAACACACAACTATAAATAAATAATTGGGAAACGCCGTACATACGAGTATGACGACAACAATGGAACAAACTAGACACTTGTCTCTTAAAACCATATTCGTACAATGCATTGTCGTACTGCAGTACATTGTATAATAAAATGCATATTTGTCATAGAAGAATGCTTGTACCAAGGAAAAGAAATGAGATAAACTACAGATAGGGTTACCATCTGCAAATTTGAAAAAAAAAGTATGTTACATTTTAAATAAAACGTGATAATTTTAAATTGAGATTTTCGGTATTCTCACAATGTTGTAACTAAATCAGTTATAATTTTAGGTATAGTTTAACAATATTTTTTTTTTCATTTTATATTTTTTCGAAAAAGAGAGACGACTTGGAGACTTTGCTACTACTGCGGGGTCTTCCTACGCCACTGCCCTCTTTGGCTTGTGTGGCGCGGGTCCACGGGTCCCAAGGGTCATCCGTTTTACCCGGGCGTGGACTCGGGGGAACTAGTCGCCCGGTGGAGGACAGGAGACGTTGAGACCGATCCAAACGGATGGTAACCCTAACAGATATACCCTAACGAGGACACCGCCGCGTAGCACAAAGGTCTACGAAACTTCGTAGCATGTACAACCTAGAGGTTTTTGTTCACCCTGTTTCATTTTCCCTATTGCAGTCACTTCCACGCGGAAAACAATGAATACCTATTAACGTTTCTTGAATGACTCAAGAAAGAAGAAAATTTGCAGGGTTTTAAATATTTCATAATAATGAGTTTTATTTAATGGCATGGTTTTCTAAAGAGTTAACTTGTTTATAAATTGTTTAGTTACTTTTCACTTATATTACAATTTGATGTTGGATTAAAAATACGTTAAAATCAACAGCAATAGTTTTCTTAGGGTTTTCGTTTTGTGATTGAACAAAGTTCACATATCCATCCTGGCTCTTAGATGTGTTTAAGTGCATCTCAATCTATCCATCAATATCACATGTTTAATATTGACATATCGTAATCTATGTATATACAATTATATAAATCTGTTGAGATTTCCGTGTATCCCGTTATAGCTCAAAAACGGCTTGACTGATCTTCGTGTAAATTGGTATATATGTAGCGGGAACACATCATTGTGCAAATGATAGGCTATATAAAATGACAGTCAACCTATTGATGTCTTATCGACGCAAAAATATTAAATTTGTAATAATCATGTATATGTATGTATTAATAGTCCAACTCGAAGGAAGTCGGACGGGGCTTCTAGTAATCAATATAAATGTACTCTGTAGTTTGCCTTAATGCGTGTAAAGCAAAAGTCGACTAATAATGATTATATTTATAAAGATGATTGGAATAATTATCTTCATGTTATAAAGTTTGTCTGTCTGACCGAAAGTGAAAAATCAGAAAAACTTCTACACGGATTTTAACCTGCCTGTTACCACTATATCATTTCACGATGGATGTTTCAATGTGTTCAGTTAACATAATAAAAAAATACTTAATATCGAACATCCATCGCTTTGGCCGCGATCGTAATTTGTTAATGTGATAGTAACCCGCACTCCAGTGTTGTAAAATTTCCCGGATCGAAAAGTATATCACTGATCTACAATATAAAGTCCAATTTTAAATATGTCGAGTAGTTTTAGTTTTTTATACGTGGTTAGCAGACAGATAAGAAATGCAGACAAAAATCCACAAAAATATGTTTAAGTTTTTGCATCAATAACAAAGGCTATCAACAATTAAAAAAATACTCGATGTACAGGTTCGACTCTGCTATATTTTTATTGTGATTATAAATTTTTTTAATCGATATTTATAATACTCTTAAATCTGATAACTTTAATGGAACTATCCACGTGAAATACGTGATATACTTTAGTAAGGAAGTAAAGCTAAGAGGTTAGTAAATAAAAAAAAATTGATCGCGCTTAGTATTCACTAATCTTAGACAATAAACGTAGTAAATGTGGAATTTATAAAACGTGATATACATGAGCAATTACTTGTAAAGGTATCTCCTATCTATACTTGAGATAAAATGTGAACTGATTACTTTGTACATGAAGAATATATGAGAAAAATTATTATTAGGGGACTTTATTAATACAATAGAACTCAAAACAATTGATCTTAGAATGTGTGTTTGTTTATCAGTTTGTCTGCGCGTTTAACTTACGGTTTTCACTCAATGTATTGGAGTAAGCATCGCTTAGTATTTAAAATTCGTTTGGTTTGAAACCGTCCTTACTAATGAACGTTATAAATTAACATATTTCTAATTCACAGAACGAAAAAATCCCAGTCTGAAACAATGCAAGTGTTATTTCCAAACATAAGACGTAGTTTTCCTGAAGCGAAACGAGGTCGGTTTACTATTATTTTATAAAAGGATATATTAACAGATTTAGTTCAAATATAGTTAATACTCTTCTACTAAAATGACATGCTGTTATTTTGCGTCACTACACATTTAAATTAGACAACGGTATAGGAAATTTAATTAAGGTGAGATGGCAAGCTCCGTAACACGAATTGCTCATTGTCTTATATGTTATAGTATCATATTTTATTTAAGATTGTTTCTTTAATAATCTCAATATCTAACATCATAGATTTTCATAGATTAACTAAGTTTAAAGTTCCATCACTATAAATTTAATATGTTTTGACTTCCAAGTTACCGTCACTTACTATTTCCGTTAAAAACGGTATAAATAGAGTAAGAATCGGCTTGGCTAGGGCAATGTTGAATCAAGTATAGGACGAACAACTATACGCGTGTACTAATAAACATTCAGTAATCATTACATCTGGCTTCACTTCTGCCGACCCATCCTGGGGTCTTATATACATATATGTCATATAAGCAGTAATGTATTCCACACTCGAACACATAATATACAAGATGCGAAGTAATTTAGTATAAATCGAATTCAGAGGATCTGGCTTCGAATAATGCATGACTAACCAAAATTATACACGTAAATAATTTTGGTACTACGATACCGAAATTAACCACAGATCCTGTACGCCAGTACGACCCAATCACAAGGGTCAATTTGACATGCAAATAGATTGATACATCGATTGTAACTAACTCTTATTTGATGATGTTTTTTTTTCACGTCCCAATTTTCCTGCACTTGGTGCAGTGGAAGAAAAATTCGTGAGATTTTTTTTTTCGTTAGCTGCCAAAACAGTAGATGTGCTGGTGAGTGGTATTCTACGGACATTGATACCACTGATTTACGGGGACGATAATATTTAAAAAGTTCATTTCAGCGTTGATATTGTTTGATATGTTATTGAACCACCCTTTCACAAATCCTCTGTACGTTCTAATCCCCCTCATACGACGATTGACGTGGATACTGCAATGTATTGCTAATAGTTTGAGATTGTAGATTCTCTGGAATCTTAATATTTAATTACACTCATCTTTGACCATGGTACTTTAGATATACTGTAAAATAAATTGTTATTTGAATAAATCCAAGGAATCTCGGGAATAGTCAATATAAAATACACGATGTGGATTATCTTTTGTATTTCCAGCACACATATCAACGAATGTAAATCTTTTTATCCTGTGACTTTCACAACAATTTTGTCCAGACATATCGAGATTGCAACGAATCGAAATAAATACACGATGTCATAGGCTTTTCGCTTTGAAACAACTTTACAAATATTTGTTAAAAATAAACAAGCTTTTTAGGTACATACGAGGCTTTTTGAATTGGTGCATACGTCAAAATCAACCATTGTTTTCCTTTTAACAAAAAAAAACATTAACCATATATGTATTTTAAAACGAGCCAGGTAAACTATGTCAAATAAATCTAAAATATCTGTAAAATCAGATAAATACAAATAATTAGTGGAAAAGTATTCCGTAGGAGTACACAAATCTTAATTATTTTCATTGACTTTAACACGAAATCTCACTTATTTAGCTAATCTGTGCGTAAATATATTAATCGTGAAGCTTGAAGCGTGTTACGTCAATTACGATGGTATAGTTACTTCCTTTCATTGGCGAAAGTTACTTGGGTAATTTTCATAAAAATATGTAAGGGAAATGTGATTAATTCATTTAAGCGTTGGTAGAACGTGGTTTGAATGTAGGTCTCCCACACGGGAGACATGGAGTTCGATTTCTGCATGCGTCTATATTTTATATTTTAAATGATTCATCATTTGCTTCGGTGAAGAAGAACATCGTGAGGAACCCTGCACACCTGTGAGTTCTCCATAATGGTGTGAAAGGTGTGTGAAGTCTGTCAACCCACACTAGGCCAGCATGGTGGAATATGACCTTAATCATTTTTATTGTGATAAGAGACCCCAGCAGTAGGACAATAAGGTTTGTAATACTGAAAAGTCATTCATTGTTTAAAATTACACTTAAAAATATGACAAATAGCATTAAATTTTGACATTAACAATTTACTCCCATAATAAGACCCATGTATATAAAATACAATCTACAGTTTACTAAGACCCTCAAATAATTGATCTGTTACTGTCGTAAAAGTTGACGGCTAAAAATTGCTTGATCACAGATATTCCATTTCGAAAATGCTACAGTCGCGTGCCGGCGTAAAGCGAGGTTCTCTAATTCAAAGGCTGACAATGTGGAACGCTAGAATTTCTAATTAAGTATCTAATTTTGTTCTGGAATATGAATAATTGTCATTTAATTTTTAAATTCATGTATTTATAACAGTTTTATATTTATAAACAACATTGATAAGTTTGGATAGTACAAAAATCTACTTGACTTTAAAACGTACTGGCTAAGTGCCCGGTGAGCTTCGCTTCACCTTAAAAATCTACTATTTTTAACACGTAAAAAACAAAAACATATTGTTTATGATTTTTGTTTTTCTAAAGAACTTGGATATACAATATTTTTTGTTTTGCCATCTTGAGCAAAAACAAAAAACTTGTCGGTTTATCAACCCGGAAACAATGTGTTCAGTGTTAGTGTTTCAGTGTTCTTTTAGTGTTCCAATGTTCCCCACATGCGTGTATAAAAAATTTCACATCAATTCGACCTATAGTTCAAAAGATAAAATCATTGCCACCAGCGCCACCTATCCGGCACTAACGTAACTATGTTCGTCGGAATGGTTATGTTGCCTTTTTATGTATGAAAAGTTTAAAGTTTTTTTTTTAATATTAAAAGCCGACAAACGAGCAGATAAGCCACCTGACGGTAAGTGGTCATCGTCGCCCATGGACATCAGCAAGAACAAAAGTATCACTGATGCGTTGGCGGCCAGGTAATGAGAAGAAAGTAAGAAAGAATGTCTCAAGCCCCCAGCCGCAACAAGCCGAGTCGTTTGGCGGCTGACTCAAGCAGGAGGGTGGTAGCTAGCCGGGCACGGAAAGATAATAATATTTGATATAATAATACCACTAATAATATTAAGGACTTAATAATAATACTGATAATATAATCCTTACCCGAAGCCCTACCACCAAGCAGACTGGCTACTGTCGCCTCTTACGACACCCTTTTTTACCAGCTTGAGATTGGGGGGAGTATTCTAGGCCGCCACAATACGTCCAAAAATATATTTCGATTTTATTTTTTATTTTATTTGGTGACTATTCACGAGGCTTATAGTGTTATCAGTATTATTTTGAAATACACCGTTATTTCCTGATAATAGTTGAATTTTAATAACTAGGCAAACAAAATATAATACGTTAATAATTCGACTATAGCGTCACCTATCAAATTCAAATTCAAAATCATTTAATTATTTAGGTATTCATTAACTTATGCACGTCATTTTTTGATTCTACTAGTGTTTCGAAAGGTTCTCATTCCAGCTGTAAAACGTCGTCTTAACAAAATATATATTTTGCAATTCTAAACTCAATCAGACAAGTTCTGGACGCGTTACACGATCACCAGCTAACACACCAATGGTTATATCTAACTACCAACACTGAACACTATCTATTTACATAAAAAAAAACCTGCATTAACCGTCTTTCAATAAATTCCTTTTTTCCAAAGCAATCACAAGATGGCTGCCACTACCATAGATACATACGTCTACTCTACAGTATTTGTTAACTCTACATATAAAATATACATTGTTATTTTACTGGAACTCGTGTTAAATTGACTTCAATGTTACACCAAACTGAAACTATGATCCGAAAAATAAATTTATGAGTGAAACAAGACGATTTCGTTGATCCATATACAGCAGGATAATTTTAAAGTGCGTAGGGTTAACGCGTGCCGTGACCGACGGCCGCCATATTTCATTAACGACCGGTTAGAAGTTGCGAGAATAGAATCTTTCAGGTTTATTGATTTTAAATAAAACTTGCTTGTAAAACAAGTAAAGAAGTATGAAGCATTATTAGAGAAAAGTTTCTTTTATATAGTTGTTGGGTGTAACGAAATTATTAGTTAATGTTTTGTGTACATGCATGTTTATCATGTAGTTTTTTTACATGTTATTGTTATTTTATTCATATTAATAGGTACTCTTAATCATGTATGAAGGAGTGCGAGCTTTAATGCTGTATAATTCTGAACCAGAGCAAATATTCAGATGACATAGATTTCAAGACTGACAGACTGATCATTTACATATATGTATACTATTTGTAACAAAGAAGTAGTTTGTAGAAAAAATAAAGTAATTCATTTTTCCGTGTCACGAAATAGGATTTGGTGAAGAAAAATATCGTGAAGAAACCTGCATTTCTTTGAAGTGTCCAAAACGATTTCAATGGTGTGCGAAGTATGTCAAACCGTATTTGGCCAGTGTGGTCAACTATAAGCCTTTACGCCTTATTTCGAGAGAGAGAGATAGTTGTTTTGAAAGATGTGCTGAGGAGTTACTTTTGCTGTTTCTTCTCCTCAATATTAAAGCGCCTTTTCGAAACGGTGGTAGAAGCAAAAAATTACGTGCATAAGTGTATTTACAGAGTACGTAAATGATTAGATAATTTTTAATAACTTCAAACCTTGAGATGGTATTCTAATTATGCATACATACTACAAATACATACAAAAAAAGAACACAACGGGCGTTTTATTGGTTGTACAGAACCATAAAGACGTTAACTAATTTTATTACGTTCGTAGCTGGACATTAAAGGAGCCTTTAAAAGTTCCATTTGAGGCCACGATGATCGCTGCGATCAATTTATTTTCCCCATGATAGTTCGTGCGGTGCCTATACGCGTATAAACTTCAATCCTACTTAAAGGTCTGCATATTTTATGAACATTAAAGCGAAATAGCACCTTGTTTTTTCCTCGACGCATAAGTTTTTGATAGATTTAGTTATGATTCACTTTTAATGTGTTCACACTTGCCGGCCACTTATCGAATTTCCGAGTTCCCGCCAAAATTTGACAGCCAAGTGTCATCTCCAAGTCTCTCGTTATTAAATTAAGTAATATTTGATGGAAACATCAGGTAAAGTTTACTTGGTGTTATAAAATCATGTCGAGATTTAAACGTACTCTTAATTTATAAATAGATATATATAGTTATAAGTTTCCGTTTTTTCCCAGATTCTTGAATCGCAAGATCTCTTTGCCTATAGGAACTCTAGAGTACTTCAAGTTACATAATTATAGGTCATTAGCGTGCACAGTAGGATCTTCTGTGTCATGGTAGATTAGGTTCAACTCCTTTCAATACGAAATGAAAGGACAACAACATTTTAAAGTATAAAAATAAAAAAATAAAAACAAAATCGGTAATATGTTGCGCGCGTGTGCACGCCTATGTGCGTATGTGTGTTTTGTAATTAAACATGTTTTTAATTTAACGAAGTTCAAAAACAAACACCTAAAAGAGTAAAGTTACATACATGAGGCAACTGACAAAAATGAATAACATTGTTTTAGAGCGGGTACAATCTGTCAACGTAATGATTATGTAACTCAAAACAAAGTGAGGGTAGGCTACTTATTAATCATGTTTACATGTATGTTGTGGTCAGTAGAATGGTAGAACAGTTAATTTATTATTATAAAATTATATATATATATATATATATATATATATATATTCCTTAGATTTTATCGGATAAATGTTTGTTCTCAGGTCTTGTTAGTTTTTGTTGTCTAGATTGTTTACAAACGTTCAATGTCGTCAAATAATAAGAGACCAGAAGATACGAGTGTTTGATCGTTTTATGTATTTTGCACGTACATTAAATATCACAAGTTACACGAGGGCACTTAGAAACAATAATTAATTAATTAAGTTTACCCTTTTTAACCTTTCCGCTTGTTTTAATAAGACAAGTTCTTTAAAATTCCATTAAAGCTAGTCGCACAAAATGAAATGAGAGCATAAAATTCAAAGTTAGAACTGTGAGTTAAAAATAATTTTATTATTACGCCCTGAGACTCATTTGCTTGGAAAACAAAATGAAAGCGAGAAAAGTATAATAATTTCGTGGGCTTTAATAAAACATATTGCAAATACACAAAAGTTTATCTAAAGTACAAAGGTTGTTCTGGAAAATTGAATAGCCTATTTAGATTTCAATTTATTTAAAACGATCTTTACTAAGACTTAATGCCAAATGAATTAACATTAACAATATGAATATATCTGTCTGTATACAGAAACTAGTGAAAAGTGACACATCTCCAATCCAATCACATAAGGTTGTTTAAACATTTGTTAATGATTCATCAACATGATTTCACCTACTTAAGGACTCGATGTTTATGATAGCATCGAAATATGATTGACGTCTCTTTCTCTCTGTGTATTTATTCATTGTTATTACAACCCGTAATTGTGCCACTGTTGTCCTCAAATGTCCTCTCACAATGAGAAGGGTTATAACCGTTGTGTCTCGGTGACCAAATGTGGATAGACAGACTTTACATCTAGAGAACATGATGGAGCACTCTGAGGTATGTAGGGTTTCTCACGATTTTTTTGTTCATCGAAGTTCGCAAATGATAAGTAATTTCTAATAGTAATTTGAAAAATTAGAGGTGCGTGCAGGATTCATGTATATTAATTGATATGACGTTATAAGTGCATCAGTGTACGTGCAGTCGTATGCTTTGTACTGAAAAGCTGAAGATTTTGCTGATTGTAACCCTTTTCGAGATCATTTGCTTGGTACTGCAACATCGTTATGTAGCTATTTTGTCCTTGTAAGTCTATAAAATTTGTATTAAAGTATTTTGCAGACAGTACCGAAACGAATATTTTGCTTTATTAAATATACATATATTAAAACTAAATTATTTAAATAACTTAAAAAAATGTGTTTATTTATTTAGAATTGAGAAATAAACTCTGTTGTTTTTAAACATTACTGTGGATCAATTGATTTTAATATCTATACATATAATAAATTCTAACTGATCGCTTTCTGTAAAGTATGATAATATGACAAAAACTACTATTAGGGGCCTTTCTTAAAGCAATACAATCCAAAACAATAGTTGTTAGAATTTTGTTTGCCTGTATGTCTGTTTGACTGGGCGTTTGTTCGCGTTAATCTCAGAAACGGTTTATCTGATTTCGTTATAGGTTTCACTAATGTATTGCAGTTACCGTCACTTAATATTTAAAGTTTGTTTCATTTCAATTCGTCCATTAATAAAATGGTTGTGAAAAAATTTATATATGTACTTCTAGGTCACAGAAAGAAAAAAACCCTGTCCTAAAACAATGCAGATCCTATTTCTAAGCGTAATGTAGTTGTTATGAAGCGAAGCGAGGGCAGTTTGCTAGTATTATAATATTATTGATTAGATATGTTATAATAATTCACATCAACCTTTTCCTCTCGCTATATTCTCATAACCCGGAAAACATAATCTTCTGTATATATATTGGATCATAACCACTTATCCCAACTCGCCTACACATGAAAGTATAAAAAATAAATGAATAAAAGTATCTATTATTAATTATACCGTTTTTTAATTAAAAAAAAAAACATTTCTTAACAATATTTTTTTAAGTCAAAAATTCAGTCTCAATCATATGAAGAATCGTTAAGCTTTAAGAATCGTAAAAAGAAAACGTAAAACTTTCATGACATTATAACATTTTATTCTAATGAGTGTATCAAAGGTCGAAGTTTAAATTACATTTTTGAACTTATCAAGCTTTGCATTCATTTGAAATTCCATAATAAAAAGCGTCCGACTCGACATGTTTTACAACGGTATAATGTTTCGTAATAGGCCAGCTGCAATTAAACTTATTGTCCGAGTCAAAACACCGTACAACTTTAAAACCCATTTATATCTACTATGAGTATGTTTTAGTTTATACTCGTACATACGAGTATTGCTATTTATTATATATAACAATCAAAGGCGATTGATATATTTTTCTGTTTTATTATTATTTATTGTAGGTTTAATAAATAAAAAGAAATTTACAAAACACCAGAACATATTCATTACAATATCGTGGAAAAACGTCACAAAAGTAACTAATACATATGATTAGTAATTAACCAATTATAAGTGTGAAAGTGTAATGTAATAGTCAGATGACTGAGTACAAGAGTGGGGATGAGCCGAATAGGAAACAGGGGGAGGTGAGTGATGACGATGGTACAGTGGGAATACAAGTGTGGATAAGGGTTAAAATTTTGGTGTCGATGTTACCAAGTTTCGGGTTACTTCCCAGAGTGGGCGTGAAGTCTGAAGGCAAAACCCATCGTAAGGGGTTTGGGTTTAAATGGAAAGCAAGTAGTAAAGTGGGGATAACTTTCATCAAGCTTGGGGTGGGCTATTCGAAAGTGGGGGTGTGTTGTCCTAAAGTGGGATTATGGGTTCTGGTTTTGTTCCTGG
>PDGT01000006.1:5708042-5755526 GCA_003671415.1 Megathymus violae | reverse complement strand
GTTTCCGGAAAGAGAGTGCTGCGATCCAGTTTATCCCCCCAACACGGCGACGACCGCTGCTGCTCCGGTCACGCATCCTGTGAGCAAAGTTTCAGGAGCAGGTAAGTCTGCATTTACCATATTATTATAGGTATACTTTTAGTAACTTCCATTCATATGTATTTCCGAGTGGAATTTTGTAATTCATTTTAAGCTAATTTCCAAATTGCTATAGTTTGCCTTGGAAGACAATTTTGACAAGTGAAAGTAAAAGTATAATATACTAATAATTAAATTCAAGGTGTGGGTCTATAAAATCATTTGTCAAATTTCATACTATTTGGCCGTATTGTGGCGACCTAGAATGCTCCCCCCAATGCCATGCTGACAAAACAGGGTGTCGTAAGAGGCGACAGAAGTCAGCCTGCTTGGTGGTAGGGCTTCGCGTAAAGATTATATTATCAGTATTATTACTAAGTCATTAATATTATTACTGGTATTATTATTTTTCCGTAAAGCCTGCCTGGCTAGCTACCACCCTCCTGCTTGAGTCAGCCGCCAAACGACTCGTCGTGTTCCGGCTGGGGGCTTGAGAGCCAGTACTTTCTTTCTTTTTTACCTTCTTCTAATTTCCTGGCCGACAACGCATCTGTGATACCGTTGGTTTTGCTGATGTCCATAGGCGACGGTGACCACTTACCATCAGGTGGCTCGTCTGCTCGTTTGTCGGCTATTAACATAAAAAAATACAAACAAGTAACCATTAAAAATAAATATTTGTTAACGTAACAATAATTAAATAAAAGCTTCCACAATCAAAACAAAACCACACCTCTGTACTAGGATTCCCTGTATTGAGGCTGGCATGGACACATAAATGACATATTACAAATACTCACGACCCGAGAGCAACCGTTTATCTTTCACATAAACGTCTACCCCCGCTGGGAATGTACTCCAGGAACCCTCTTTCGACGGGTCACTTCCAACTAAGCTACACGATTATGAGAATGGACTAAATAGTATACAAAATAACTCCTGTGAACCTCATAGGTGTCCGGATTTAAATCCTCACGCGAAATCATGCATGGATTTCTCATAATTGAAACGGCTTATAGTGTACTCCAGTGAAGATTTCTAAGTGATTAAACCAAGTGTCAAAGTGAAAACCCTCGACATGGTATACCATGTGTTATCACCCGGGTAATGTGCAAATAATTTTCTCGCTCTCGTTATGTCACTGGTTGATAGCTTACAATTGGTACAAACCGTCTGGATATGAACATTTCACCCTGTTTAGCACGTTATGTCATTCTTTCACATAATATTAGTAAACACGATGTCCATATTCCCATCCTCAATCTGAGTTAAAAAAAAATATCTTTTTATGATAATAAGTCAACAAAAGAAAGAATTGTGTGAGAAAATGACACAAGACAACTAAATTCTATCGTAGTAGTAAGCCATCTTTGCTGGTATAGACTAGAAAATTTAAACAAGGCCCTCTACGATGCGATTCTATAGCGACTTTATGATTTTCCAATAAGCGCAGAAACAATCCGGTCTATTCAAGTATTTTTCTGAATAAACGCTGATTGGATCGAATATGGGTATCGTTTACTAATACGACACGGCACGAATATATGTATATCATGTACGAGAATAATTAAATATGGACTTTAATGCAATGCATTTAAAGATCTTTTTCACATAACTTTTCTAGTGCATGTACCAACGAAAATATTCTGGGTGTCGTGCGAAATATGTTTGTGTCTTTCCGATCAGTTTTTTGGGTGGTAATGTTTTGAGATTTGCTGTTGATAGGGTCTTCATGTCTTTATTATCATGTTAACGAAAAAAAATGTGCAGTTAAGTGCCCTTTAAGTAATAAATAACATGTTTATATTCCTTAAAGGGCTTTTAAGTATTTTTTTTGTTTATTTCCATTATTCTAAAACGAATTAATAAATAGTAATCATACGATATGTAAAAAGGTTAATTATTAAATTTAAATATCTTTTAATTAACCGAGTGATGTAATAAATGAAATTGTTTATTATAAGAGAAATAACTACGACGTAAATAACATTAGGAATTTAGATAAAAATTGCGTTTATACTGTGCCAATATAATTGTATAAACTTTTTTAAAAGGAGGGCAGAAGTCTTAGTGTATGATGATAGCTGGCTAGTCCTATTCGATATGGAGTTAAACAAGTTAATATTAAAATAAAATAAAATAAAATGATTCATAGATTTACTAATAAATGACGTTGGTAAATAATTTCCTGAACCACGATAAATATTGAGAATATCTTATAGATTCTGTAACAGGAACGAAATTGTATAACATATTATTTATTAATATACCATTTTATATCCAGGGAGGCCTAGAGGTAGAGGTCGGCTGGAGGCTGCAAATCTATAACTCAATAAACGACCCTAAACGTGACGTATGATGGGAATGAAGGAACGGTGCTAAGTCAGCGTTATGTCATGGAAAATATTTATTGTCACTTCGTTTAATTAATTTTGTCACGGAAGTGGCTCGACACCTCCGGCGTGTTCCGTGACGATTTTTGTATTACAAGTTACTAATGGTTTCTATATAATAATACACAATATTGAAGATTAATGTTATTTTATTGCTTGTGTGTAATTGACTGTTTTGTTTATGTTGTCGGAGAGGTGTGGGAGTAAAGTTTGAAATAAATCCTATTGGCGACCGTTCCACGCATAAGTGTATGTTCGTATTGACTGTGAGAATACCAGAGGAGCTACGCTAAAGTATGTATTTAAGAAGGCACGCCAAATAGACGATAGTTTTTAACGTTCAGTCGAAAAGTATTGCGTGCGACAAAGGAATTAAAGTCCACTGAATACGTACTGTTGGCGCAAAAATTAACTCAAAGTTGACGGTGTTAAATAAATAAAGGTACATATCATCCCGGTCCAAAACGTAGTATATACATATTGAGTTAACTAGATCAACTCATCTTTCCTGATCTTGTGTTTAGATTTTCAATACACAAAAGCTTATTATTTTCATAATTTTCTATTAATTACGTAATCGAAAATTTCATATATTATTCAATTTACATGGAATACTAAAAATAAAATTTAAAGTATGCTAATTATGACATTTTTAAACAAAACCCAAAAGCAATGAATTTTACCCTATAATAATTTTTATTATCATTGCTTTCATCTAATATTTCATTTGTCGATTGCAAAATGCAATTTCAACGGGGCGGGCAACTATCGGCCATAAGTCGCATTTCCTCGAACAAATCAGTTCGCGAATATGGCGTGGGTATGGCGCGGCATGTATCTCCTAAGGATAATATTTATATAAAAGCAATATTGTATCCGAAATATTAATCATGATAATAAGCAGTTAGCCAAGTGGTTTGAATGTCAGTCTCCCGCACGGGAGACTCGAGTTAGAGTTAGACTTGCACGCACTTCTAATTTTTACAATTATGTGCATATAATGAATTATCACTTCCTTCAGTGAAGAAAAACTGTATGCAAGGAAACTTGTATACTTGTAATTTGTTCCTAATGTTCTCAAATGTGTGTAAAGTCTGCCGATCTGCACTTGGCCAGCGTAGTTGATTATGGTTTTAATCCCTCTCATTGTGAATGAAAATGAAAATATTTGTCTCATTCATAAACATTTTCCTATACGTAGTCACCAATGAATGATCGGCAGTGGCAAAAATCCCAAGTTTATCCGTGCTTCGTAAGCCACTTTAAACTGTACATCGTTATTGTTCTACAACACTCGTTTAGTTATATCAACAGCTCTTCGATTGGCATCCGATACTTGGGCGCACTGGAACATCGTGATGGATCGGAGTGGACCAAAAAGTTTGAGTTAAGCATGTAAGAGTGAGAAATGCTTATTATTAGCCGATCCATCTACAGGCAAAATGTCCACCCCTCTTTGACGGTATTTAGATCGATCTGGAGCTTTTGGAACTCAGCTGTGCCCGCTCCTCTAGTCATCTACTAACTTCATCATTTGAAATTCGGTCGCGTAGTAAAACCGAGCACGGTTTATCTAGAGAGGCATAATACATTATGTTGATTTGGATCTCCTTCTTTTGTTTGTGTTTTGAGCTCAAATTTTTAACCAGTTGGCCGGCTTCGTAATCCATTTGGCGCGGCGCCAGTTGTGAAGGCGAGCTTCGAGATAGATATCTGAGGCAATGTGGCGCTCGTAGCTAGAGGCTCCGGAGACATTGATATTGATAACTTTCATATTACAAATTGTGTAATAGTTAAATATTCGTGTATGGTATTTTTATCGGCTGTATTTGCTAGTAACCCGCTATTGCTACGCTTTGATTGTTACGTTCACACATAGAGGATGTACACGAAGCAATTTCAATTATTTATTATTTTTTCATGTTTGCTCTATTCACTTAAACGATCTTCGTGAGTTATTATAATCAACAGGCAGCGACTTAAAATATTTCGGTATGTAGCGCATGTTTAAATTAATTTTCGCTATTTAAATAAATGTTCATGTTTAATTGTGATTTTAGAGTTGTTATTTTGAAATCTTGACTTTTTTATTATGTTATGTTCAAAAACCCATTCCTAAAATAATACGAGCACTATTTCCAAACGTAAGACACAAGATTTCTGAAGCGAAGCGAGAGCGGGTTACGAGTGTTTTTATAAATGTAGGGTCTGTACAAATCAATGGGACAGTTACGAGATATAACGAATAATACTTTATGGGTCAAATTAATATTTTATTATGTTTATGACTATGGCATTCATACAGACAGATAGTTATTTTTTGCTTTGTTGTATCTATGTACTGAATTAGTATTAAGTTAATAATCGCTAAGGATCCTTAATTATCTTGTAGTGCTCTAGTTGTAACCTAAAAATATTTTTTTCTTTATACTATCCAATTTTTTCTTCAAGTCGAAATCTAAAAAAAATAAAAGTTTGGCTTATAAGCGTGTCACCGTAGGGCATGGAACTTTTCACGTAACTGAGAAGCCTCAACCGACGATTTTACGGGCCCCTTGAAACAATAAGTTTTGCCACTAGCGGTCACCATCCACCACCCCTGAAGTGGTTCGGCTCGATTTATGTTACGCATTACTCTGGTTTTCCAATATTATAATACATTAAATAAGAGTAATACCATTTATTTATTTCCTTAGGGGGTTATGCTGCAGTTGGACTATATATGTAACTTCACTTTAATATCTTTATTTACATTTTACGTTGCATTAACTTGTACTTGGTAATAATATCTTTATTAATTGACAGACATTTAAATTATAAGTATATAATTATACATTATTTTACAAGCCTCTTTATTTCCATGACATGTAAATGCTGACATAATATGTTATGTAGTGAAGATTATTAGGTTATATTAATTAAACTTTCGGGGAAAAAGTAAATGTAGTTCTGAAGGTAAGAGAACAAAATCAAAATGGTTCTTTTTGTATATTGTCTTGAACCACTATTAATTAAGACATTTACTTTAATAATGAAATATGATACAGTAATTGGATACGTCATATGATACAAATGACATTTTTCTCTAAAATATTTTTTTTCCGCTTTTATAGTTCATATAACATTACACTAAATTTTTGTGTCTATTAACATCCGGAGAAAAAAAAGAATGTAGCTGACAGACAGACAAAGAGAGTAGCCAGTAATGCTATAAGATTTCCATTTACATTGGACCTACGGAACTCTCACAAGTAAGAATAATTTTTTATACTATAATATCTTTATTTGAAATTAACTAATTTGTTCAGCATTCGTATTGGGTGTTAATGTACAACCCCGATGAGTACCCTAAGGGTTGGATGTAAAACAACGTCTTAATAATAAAAATACAAAATTGAAAAGTCCCGGATGTAATTTCATTACTCGGTAACCTTAGGCGTATACGATTTTACTTTCGCTATGGGTTAACTACTCATTCGAGGTGTTTGAATGGTTGAACCACTTATTCATAGCATTGTACATGATCAATAGTGCAGTGATAATTTTTTAAAATTGTTATTGTATTAAGTAATAAAATTAACCATAACATAGTAAATTGGTCTATATACCTACTTATATTTTTTTACTGAGATTTATTCATTTAAGTTGTAAATTAAATTAATTTAATGAAACAAAAGTATTTAAAAAAAACTTATATAAATTTTCTAAGAATATTCCAATACTAAGACTGTAACGTGCCCGAATCAATAAATCAAGATATTTGTTGAATGTTTTATTGTAAATTTAACGGCTTTGTGTCAATTTAGAATCCCAATTTTTTTTGTCTACCTATTCGTAACCATATCAGATCAAACTTACTGGACATATTTAGATAATATTTTATATATATTTGTAACTCATATTAGGAATTATTATATAGGACAGTTTCATCCCAGGAAATTTATCCCATGCAATTGGAAGTTTTTAGGGGAGTTCCGTTAAGAGTGTGGTAAACAAAGTTTTGACTGTTTTTGTGCTGTTACAGCAATAGATTAATGTTTTTTATTTATAGAATTTTTATGTTAAGTTAAAAATTTATTCACTGTATTTATAAACAAATCATATTATACATATGTGCAATAAATACCTATACATATCAACGTATTCATGTGATTTTAAAGAGTTTTCTTATTGTCATTTAAAAAAATCGTCTGTATTAAAACGTAAGTTGGGAAACAGGTAAATTCGTTGACGAAATCCAATAGCTAATTAATTCTGCGCTTAATTAGCATTGGAATGAAGTCTTTAATCTCTAGTTCAGATATGTTTTCGCATTCTCATAATGAAGTAACGATGTTACACCATTATCAATTAATTATAACCATAATTACACTAATATTATAAAGAGAGGTTCAAATTTTATGTTTATGTATACGCGGAGAGTAATCTCCGATACCACAGAACATAATTGAAAAAGTCCTTTACTATTCGAAAGGTAGTTTATGTGGATGGACATATGGCACATATAAATGCATATAAATAGTTTAGTTGTTTAACCAAAACAGTGGGGCGGGCCACTATTATGACATAATTATAATTATATATCATAAATATAAATTCTATAAGGTTTATTTTCAATTAACAACAAGTTTATTTATTTATTTTATTGTCTGCATATAAAAAAGTGTATTTAAAACAGTATAAAAAGGAGATACAACACTGGGCGACAATGTATAGCGATTTCTTTCAAGCAATACATAAAGGATTACAAACTGAAGTAAACGGATATATGTACGAGGTTTAATTATAATCAAATCGGTGACCCAATATTATTCTCCAAAATGTTTTATTGATTTACAAACGGGCAGCAGAGAGTTAAGTGCCCATCAATGCTCATATATTTCATCATATATTTTATTTTACAAGTTTTTAATGCTACAGATTCAATAAGCTCAGTGAAAACCCTATTGCAGTTCGCCCGGGTGTCTCGCTAAACCCTGGGCTACAGAATCATCTAATATAGGTATGTAAGCGATAACTAGATTACATACATACACAGAACCTGCTATGTCGAGCACCCTGCCCTGCCGTTATCGGCGCGGACCATCGACTCACGGTGATGAATATAAATGAGGACGGCGAGTTACTCGGCTCGAACGCTTGACGCTATAGCTCAGTGGCTTATGTTGTCGTAAGTGATCAATGAACTTAAGCAACATCGTTCCGGTCTGGCTGGAAGGTTCAGTTATTGACTCCGTGAATCCATAACAAGTAATGTTTTATTCCTGAGTAACCTACCCTCGGTTTGCTACGGGAAAATAGACATTTACGTTCATAAATAGTAATCGAACGCTCAGTTTTATCAGGGGTTTTTTAATTTTTCCTGATGTCTTACACCTAAGCTTCTCGCATGTTTCAATCTATCTATTGATAAAAACCTATTGATACCTATTGATAAAAAACTATTGATGAAAACTCATGTCGTATTTTCTGAAATTATCACATTCATATACAGAGACGGAAATTTGTTTTATAGTGTGTCGCTAACGTTCATCTACAATAGAATAATGTATCTTTCAAACGGTAAATAAATTTTTCAAATAGGTGCCATGGTTCTGGAGATTACATATCATTTATACACTAACTCACAAAATTCACACTCTCTCTATAATATAAATATAGATTCGTCTGTTGAAATGGTTATGAAGTATGTGAAAATAAACTATATATATTATAAGGATACGTGGATAAATGTATCAGTGACAATCACTTCTGGGAATAAACGGCGCCGCAGTCGGTCCTGCACAAGTGAAATTTGTGAAATAATTCTATAGTATATCTACAGTTATTGTTTTTAAGACCTACAGAGTTTGTTCTCCTTTGTAACGTATATCTATTCAAAACTTTAGTAGGAGCAAAATAGGAATACAAATGAGTCTTTAGCTCGTACCTTCAAATAACAAATATGTCAACTTCACGTAAACAGACTCTTTATTCAAAATGCAATTACAAATAAACACCCATATTTCCTACTTTAACATGTTTATATCAGGCTACAATGAAACTATTATGGTTTTAATAAAGCTGTACAATAAGAACGCGAGTAACTTGAGAGAATAAAGAAACATCCATATTTCTTCATGAAAACTTTGCAGCGGAGCGTTTTGTGGAAGAATTCAGCTTAAATGTTTAAAATTGAACTTAAACTTTTGATGAATCCATGTTGCTTGAATATTTTACGTTGTCTTAAATGCTTTACTAATTTGAAAACATTAATGGATTCGAATTCTAACTTTTTTTCAATGGAAGTATATTTCTGTTATGTGTGTTCATTAATAAATATATTTATACATACATGTATATATTAAATATTACAAATATTTATCGTCTCATAACTATCTATCTCAGCAGAGATCTGACCCGGGATCCTTCGTTAGTTGGATTGACATCAACTGAGGTACAGGCTCTTTATCTATTCTTCTTCTATCTATTATTGTCTTCATTCTGTTTTTCCACCCCAATACATTAATACCGAACTGTATATAAATCTCTAGCCCTGTTTAAATATTTTTTTATCGCAACGGGAACCAGTTATTTTAAAACTTCCAACAGTATGTTCGTTCACTTCACGAAAGTGATTTAAATTAAAATTTTACAAGTTGAGGCTAAATACGACTATTACAGTGAACCTGCAATTAAATACTTGTTGGGCTGTCAGAGGGGGCTATTCCAAAGTTAGTACATAACGTTTTTAAATAACTACGCCCGCAATATTATTAATTAGGAGGTATTTTAATTTAACAGATTAAAATCTATGTGGAGTTGTATTAAAGTTTGAAAACATTTTGAAAGTATACAAATAGTACCTCTGTACTAGCAGTTTCTGAATGAAGGTTGAATACTAATAAATATCAATTTGACTTCACATAGACATTCGTCTCTACCTGGCATTGAACCCGGAACTAGTTGCTACAATTTCAAAGGCACTAAGTATTTAAACCCATTTTCATTTAGAATATAATAAAGACTCACTTATGGAGTCAAAATGAAGTCTGGTTTGAATGTAATTCACATTACATTTATCAATTTATTTATTTATTTACAAGACAAATTGATCTTAAATTCGATTAAAACGTAATTTTTGTGGTTCTATAATAATTACTTTGCATAATATTATATTCTTTTTACTGTTAATCCGACTTCCCACATGAATAAACCCACGCGTTACATTTACAACTTGTGGGTGTTACCTTTAAAAGAAACACCCACACACGAAATAATTCTTATTTTTATTAGGTATTAAATAAATTTAATGTTTTGTCTTATTGTTTTACCCATTGAGTTTCATGGTTCAATTATTTAGAAACATTCAATTATTGAAATGCCAAGTGTCATATAATTCATTTCAGTAATTTCCACCTGATGCGTGCTTATGGAGACAGCTGGACATACAGACTGAAATACAAAAATAAATTTGGCTTCATTGATTTATCAATATCAAGGGATACCTGCTTTTCATCTCAAGTAATGCGTATATTCCCGCAGAATAGGAAACATAAAGTAGTACAGAAGTTCTGTTACGAGTAAACTTAACTTTCTGTCTTTCTTTCTTCTTATTGCTTGTTCGACAACGCATCAGTAATACCTAAAGAATTACTAATGTCCATGGGCGGCGGTGACCACTTACTATCACGTGGCTCGTCTGCTTGTTTGTCGGGTATTTACATAAAAAATATTGACTACTTTTCTGTGAACTATGCAAAAAAATTATGTTTCTAATTCATATAACATACTAAGGTAACCGATTCCTTAAACAATAAAATGCGACACATATACACTTGTAAATAACATTTAATGAAATTATCATTACTGTACGATAAATTGGAAATGTTATAACGAATGATAACGTGATTCTCCCCCAAAAACGACCCCGCAATTTATAGCACAATTTAATGTGATAGATACTACCGCGTTACTACAGGTGTATTGCATATTTTTTTATTTAATTTTATAATTAAATAGAGTAAGTTGAATTGGGGAGTGAATTAAGAAACCGTGTAGTTTATCGAGTTTTTCGTGATAACTCATCAATTGTACGAGTTGTTGTTTTTGAGGTCGGTCACAGATGTGTTGCTACTCCTGAGGACTAAGACAAAACGGTTTATTTGCAATTCAATAGTCCTAAAACACTGCATGTTGAAACACAAAGTCGTTTGAAGTAGATTGTTTCACGACAGTGTCCTCATACGAATAAAGTTACGGTAAGATTACAGAAAATAATATTGGGTATGGTGTATTCTTGCATATATAATGAAATTTATGAGATTCGCAGTGCACAAGCTTATTTACATAATTTACTTCGTCTAGACGTTAGATAATACTCTCTTTGTGACAGTATAAACATACGAGAATGAAAATAAATAAACAAGTCACGAATCGTGAATGTGGCTAGTAAAAAAATATTAAACAGAACCTTATTATTTTTAAATTCTAATTAAAACGAAACCCTTTTGAATCTCTTGCGTGTGTATCTGTTGGTTTGTCACTTTATATGCGCTTGACGAAAAAATTGAAACTTTGTCCATGTAAAAAAATAAACGTTTACACACTCACACCCCCGCACTAGGTTTCCCTGTGTTGCGGGTGACATGGACATACACACATATCACATCACAAACACCCATGACCCGAGAACAAACATTTATCTGTCACATAAAGGTCTGCCCCGGCCGGGATCGAACGCGGACCCCTCGCTCGGCAGGTAGGGTCACTACCAACTGGGTTATGGGGTCGTCAAAATAAATACCTAAAATGTAAAATTAATTATAATGACAATGATAAATAAAATAACATGTATAGCCTAATGTGACCCCACAATAGTACAGGTCTTTGTTGATTAACAATATTTAGAATCAATCTCCAATTCAAGGGATTCCACTAAAAATTTAAAATGGAAAATTAGATTTACGATGGACATATACCTGTAATTTTAGAGCCAAATGGCATATTTCCCAACGATGACAAGAGATGGTATGTTGATCGTGCCTTGAAGTGTGAGACGGACTTGTGTGGTACGCAACTTGTGGTGATACACTAGTACCATCCCATCAGTATGCTAGCACCGTCCAACGGCGCTACTGTAGAAACTGCAAAAAAATAATGAAAATCAGAAGAAAGCAGTCTCAGTTTCAGATATATTTTCAAAGCTTTTGGAATCGAGTCTTTTGACCCGTCATCTGCGCTCATTTTCTTTTCATAGACATTACAAAAACGCTGAAATATAACACATGTGAACCGAGAACCGAAAGCATTCTTGCTTAGCGAATAAGCTATACTGCGAGGAAATGTTGCCAGCCTCTTGGGTACTGGTATTTTTGTGTATTATAATAGATATGAATTATTAAATTAGTATTAATTTACTTTGCAACAAACCGCAAGCACAATGCATGATGGTATATTTTTCTATACACGAATAGAACCTCCCTCCCTCCCACAAAGGAAAACATACAATTATGACAAAGGTATATACCAACATACATACCGTCAACAACACGTGTTTCGCTCCGAAACGGAGCATCATCAGGCGAGTAGACTCTACGAGTGATAGCCGCATTTGCGTAACATCATAAATGCATGTTTTCCTTTATGGGAGGGAGTGAGGTACTGTGCAGGTATAGAAGTATATACCTACCTTTATACATTGTGCTTGCGGATTGTTGCAAAGTAAATTAATACTAATTTAATGACAATGAATTTCCGCAAAGTAACGCCTGTTACTATCAACTAGATATTCGTTTTAATGACATAAGCAATATCAACTCATGGAATAAGCCAAGCGTCCGAGTAAGTGACGCCGAAAAATATCAAGACTTTCGTAATATAAATCCTACATATCGGTTTTTAACTAGTAGTCTTATCTGTGGCATAACTTACTACGTCTAGACTAGACTTTCGATGAAACTAGATCGAGAGACGTAATCATAACATGGTAGTTAAGATCGATTGTAACATTCATTCACATTTATAGCTCATTCAGTATCTTTGCCCATGTTTCTTTCAAGAGAAACTTATGTTTGTAAGTAAAGTAAAAATAATATTGTTGTCAAGATTGTACATGTAATGAAAGAAGGAACTGTTGTGAAAATTATATATGTATATGTATGTTGATGTTATGACACGCATTTTCTTCGAATCTACTGTTTGGAGAATATATGTATTTGGTTAAAGACTAAATACATTTTGAGTTTGGTTACTCGTTCATAGAGATACATATATCATGAATAAAGTAATTCTAATTTTGCGGGTTAAATTTGCGGGTTAAATAACAACACTTCCGTCAAGTGCGTCACTAATGAAATGCTCATCATAAGAGCACGTTTCATACAAAATGTATAGTTAAAAGAATATTAAAGTGGTACATAAGAATTACTAGTTTCCTATTTATATCTGAAATTAAGTTTAAAATAAAAAAAAAAGGAACTGACCTCACCTGAAAACAAATTTAGAAATATGACAACACTAAACCCAGCAATTCCAACAGAAGGTGAAGAGAATTCCTTTGTGCAAAGGGCTTCGTCAGTCCTTGACTCCGAGTCAACCAACCTACATTGCTCGAGCGCACCCGACTGCTCGTAGAAGAGGCAATGGCACTAGGATGCTTATGTTGACAGCTGGCTAGCTATACTGTCGTCCTGAAATCAACAGTGAAATGTTTTTAACGTGATCTGGTTATAGTATCAGGCTACTGAAAAGCGGCAAACCTGCTTCTATGAATGGCGGTACAAACATAAAATTACGGGCAAAAGTGTATTGCCAAAGCACTTGAATTATGTTGAATTTAAATTTGCATCGCCACACTTTTAGAGGAATTTTCTATAACAAAGCTAGAAAACTAGACGGTTATTATTTTTTTACAGGTACCAAAAAAATTATAAATTAATTAAAAATTAAGTACATAAATGTTTTCTTTGAAATAATTTTGTTATTATGTATGTATGTGACAAAACCTTCTAGGGACCCATTCAAGCAAATTATATCAAAACACCCCCAAACGCTTTATTTCAGTGGTATACACATAAAATTATTTTTATATATAAAGATGATACATAATATAGTTATAGCCTATATCAATCCAGAATATTGTATTTTTCAAATGGTAAAAGAATTTTTCGAATTATCTTCCGCGTATACACAAACTCACAAATTATCAAATTCGCTTTCGTTCAATATAACATTACTATATATTAATACATGTTGAAAACTTATATTAATTAAAACACTTTTTTCGAAACTTTGACCTTTGAACTCCTTTTTTCGAAACTTTGATAGCAAAGATAACTATTATGTCTTACCCCAAAAATTTACTCACTACCTAGTTAGATTTCAGACAGACATATTAACAAAATTTCCCCTCTATAATCATGCATATTTCATTTCTTTCACTATGGTAAGTTTCAGAACTGTATTATTGATTATTTCGATAAACACCTGACTTCTACGTCGTGAATACTTAAGTAACATAATGACGTTTCCATGGTA
Organism: Megathymus violae; assembly: GCA_003671415.1. Taxonomy (NCBI): domain Eukaryota; kingdom Metazoa; phylum Arthropoda; class Insecta; order Lepidoptera; family Hesperiidae; genus Megathymus; species Megathymus violae. The sequence continues at coordinate 5,741,538 of PDGT01000006.1, read as the reverse complement.
ACGAGCGTCATTAGTAAATTTCTCAAACTACATATTTCCATATAAATTATTATTAATGCGTCTGTTAACTGTTAAATTTTTAACCGTCTGACTAGCTTCCTTCCTTCCTTTCATCCTTTTTTTATTTCTTTCTTTCTTTTTTTCTATAATCAATCGTGACATGTTTCCATCGAGTAACGATTGCGGTGACATAGTGCCGGTAGAGAAATTGGGTGACTCTCGTTCCTTTGGTATCAAGGATGTCCATTAGCGGAACTGACCACTTTTCTCCTTGCTATTGACCTAAAAATAAAAATCAAATTATACACAAAAGTCATAAAAGTTTCTGCAAATGTAAGTATAATATCCACTATAGACTACGCGGGTGTTCTTTGACATATACGTCACTGTCCTAATTTAACCACAGACCCCATATGACGTCAAACACGTGACCTACTTAATTAACCGTTAGGGCATGTATACAATGGTGTTATCGATTGTACGACATTATCACTTTGTAAAAAGACGACGTAAAGTACTGGTAAAAAATGGTAAAATAATTGATTAAACCCATGTAACAGAATAATAAATTGAAGATCTGTTTAATAAAATTTAAATGTTTTATTTATGACGACCACACTACTCAATTGGTAGTTACCCTGTCAGCAAAAGGTCCTGGGTCCCATTCCCAGCTATGGCAGATATTTATGAGTTCGATCATTGGCTGTTTTCAGAATATGTGTATTTGTGATGTCTAATTAACAACCCGAAACATAACGAATTCAAGTGCGCGAGTTTAAGCGTGTTTTTTTTAGGGTTTTTGAAGGTTTTTTCTTATCGTGGTTTATGGAAGATCAAGATATGGTCTTTGAATAGGATAGAAGATACACATGGTATGGATTTCACGACCATTTACCAATGTAGCCTGCCTGCTCGTTTAACGGCTGTTTACATGAAAAAGCTTTACTTACAACGAACTCGTACTTCTGAGAAACGACGCTAAATTATCAAACAAGAAACATATATTCTTTAAAAATAACTCTTTCACTACAGATATCTAAAGTGACATGTTTTGAACCTTGGCATCGTTCCAGACCAAAACACGCCGATTCCGACATTTTACAAATTGTTACATTATTTGTTTAAGTTGAATGCTCAGTTAGATTCATTTTTGTCTAAATGTTCTCGTTTGGATCAGTGATGCATTTTTTTTTTATAGTTTCCCTTTTATTAGTATTCCCCTAGCGCTATGTTAGGCTTTTCAAAAAAGGTGTAAGAGGCAATATCCTTCACGGCCGTTAAAGCATTTCCTAATTCTCTGGAGACCATTACTATACCTGTTCCTCAATTTTTCCCTATATAACTAGTAATACACCCACGTTTCACTTCGTATACATTGATTATTACGTTCAGAAATAGTAACGGTACTAAAATAGTTATTATCAAGTGTTTTTTTTTAATATATAAGCCCCATTTAGCTCAATCTCGTATATCACTGGATGTTTTAGCTCTATTCTTCGAGATTATTATGTTAAAAAAATCTCTTGTAACATACGTCTGAGGCGGTCCAGGTGAATGTTCTTTATGCCGTAAATTAAATTTGAATCAACTCAAACAGAAGAAAAAGAAATATATGATTTTCTTTTTCTTCTGTTTGTATTTTTCCTTCTAGCAACCCTCATAACCGAATCATTTTATCCAAAACGTTAGGAGTTGCAATACATGTTTGACTGACTTCCATTGGGATTCTATTTGGGATAAATTTATATATGGAGTGCAGCACTTAATCGCGAGCCCGTTCTGCTAGTTTGACAAACTTTTTGACTTAACATTGTAACGACACTTAATGCTCTCGCGCAGGTCAAATCCTTGATGTCGCCTTGCGTGAAATCTCCCGAGCATTGCTCTACACATGTAAACCTTAACTGACCTGGGTCTGTTCTTTGAAGAATTAATAAAAAAAATTAAGTTTCCTTACATTTTAATTCAATGTGATAATGACATCGAAAATATTATGTTAGTCTTTTGTCAACCACAATCTTAAAAGAGTATTTTCTTTATAGAAAATAAAAAAGCATATAAAATTTAACAATGCCAATCATGTCATTTTTACTGACTACATTATCTTGTAGACGCAAATAAATGATACGATTATTCATGCTTTTGTCAAGGCACTTTTAGGGGATTCTAATTTGTCCGGATAATCTGTGGCTGACATTATCTGTGATGGCCATTAATCTAATAATCATCTATGAATAGAATAAAAGAAAACGGCTATTTTTGATTGACAATTTCTTAGCCATTTTTGCAGCTAAATCTTTTTAATAATTGCTGTGATTTCGCATTATATAGAGAATTTTTTTAAAGATTTATACTAGGGTATTTGACAAAAATAATGCAATAAATGTACTGTATAGTCTGACTATTAATTTAATTAAAGAAACACTACATGTATTTACTCCAGTTACTAAACTTTATTGAAAATAAATTACTGAAAAATCAATTACTAAAAAATAAATTGTTTTAGCACCAAAACAACAGTTCCACCATTGTAAAAATGAACTTTCATGTTGCTTTTTACCCCATTCTAAATGAAAAGTATAGGAAAGATTGTAGCAAAGATTTTGAATATATCGTATATTATCTTTTACACAGTTGTTAATGTCATTTAAAACAATGTAGTTTCAACGTCAATAAACGTCACACACACCAGCGCAGTAGGTTCCCTATGTTGTGATTGGCACGGTCATACACAAATTAGAGATCACAAATACCTATGACCCGAGACCAAACATTTATCTGTCACTTAAATATCTGCCCGGCCGGGAATCGAAACCTCGGCTGACATGATCACTATCAACTAAGAAAATGGTCGATAGATTTGCAGTAAAACAAAGTATTAGCCACATCTAGTTCATTTAAGAGAAAAACCACCCTACGATACTTAAAGACTTCACTTTGTGTAGTTCTTTTACATGGTCATTATAAAGCGACTTACCCCAAATGATATACTTGTATATAAATCCACGTTTCTCTAAATAAACATGTTTGTCGTTAAATCGTTGTGAGAGTAGTGCCTCCAAGGACATATATGAAAGGCCTCTGTCTAAAGATGGTTTTGCTAGTCTTCGAGACACAAAGTTGTGTGTGCACAGTTCTGCGGAAAGAAGTCGAGCGGGTACGAAAGAATCTATTTTTGAAATCTAAAGTTCTGTACATATGGTGGCTTTTTTATAATATCATGTATCACAGGAAACTCAAAGTCATTTAACAAATTTAGATTGCTCGCTTCTGATTCAACAATCATATCATGATTTAAATGAAACATCGTTTTATTTTCATATTTTTTTTTGACGACCCCGTAGCCCAGTTGGTAGTGACCCTGCCTGCCGAGCGTGGGGTCCCGGGTTCGATTCTCGGCCGGGGCAGATATTTATGTGACAGATAAATGTTTGTTCTCGGGTCATGGGTGTTTGTGATGTGATAATTGTGTATGTCCATGCCACCCGCAACACAGGGAATCCTAGTGCGGGGGTGTGAGTGTGTGAACGTTTATTTATTTATTATTATTTATATCATTGAATACCAAACTCTAGGTTCTTAGCAACAGGTTCTCTTGGATGTCAAGTCCGACTGCTTGCGAAACGACTCATAAGAATCTGTTAAGTTCACCTGTTAATCTCACGGGTATACATGCACAGTAACACACACGTAACTCTGAGTAAGAAAAATGAAATTTCGTAGAACTTTTTACAATATATCTTTTCAATATTTGTACTAAGTTGCATTCAAACTTCATTTTCATATTTATAAAATAAAGTTTAATTTCATGCAAATATATAATAATAAATAACATAATGGTAAATGTACCGGTACAAACGAATGAGTCGCATGACTCCGTAAAAATACTGTCGCAAAGTCGCAAAATAAACAGTATTAGTACAATCGAGATCTTACAGTAATAATCGGGGTTGATGAATTGGTGAGGCAACTTCGTTTGGAATGGCAAATGATAATTTTTTGGTAAGCTGTAATATTTTATGGAGTTATCCGGAATGTACGTAAACCTTTATGGATAATATTGTCTTATTATTTGGAGCGAAAAAGGATAAATTATTTTTCACTAGGTAACATTTTAGTAGGTAACATTTATTTATACCCAGTAACGCTAGTTCACTTCGCATCATATTACCAGAAACAAGGTGAAGCAGGTTATTGATCGGGAATATAACTTCACTGAAGCAAATGATAATTATTTTCTGATATGCACATAGTTTTTAAAAGCTATAGTTTCCTGCGAGATTTCGCAGTTAAAACTGTTCGAAATGCGAAAAATTTAACTAATTTTTATTGTTACGTAATTTTATAATAACTACCAATCAGTTATTCTAAAAAATCCATTTAAGTGCGAGTCGCTATTGATAACAATTTGTATAGGTTCAGAATTCAAGAAATGTTCGGTAATTTCCGTGATACGAACTTTTCTTCTGTTATCGGCTCCTAAGGCACGTTATCTCTGTTATGTAAGTTTGTTCGATGGTTTGAAGGCCTATCTTTGAAAGTCGTTAAGACTTCTTTCGGTTTATTACTGAGAATGTATCTTAAAAACCACATAACACATGCCATGAAAGTATTCTAAAGGTATTAAAAAAATCTCACATTACAAAATATATTTTATTGAGACCAGTGACAGCTTATTACCAGGAATAAGGCTGAACTCATGGTATTATGTTTAAAGATTTTGTAAAATTAAGGGTTTATTTATGGATCGATGAAAAATTTTTATGATAAAATTTCAGTTCGAACTTCGAGTTACACATGTAGTTGGACACCTGGTATGACATGTTACTTCGACATGTTCTATCCAAATCAACTGGATTCATGGTAATTCTCTACGGCTAGATTCTTTCGATCTTTTTAACCGCGCATAAGCAAATTGTGGTACGAGCTACCTTCTGAGACATTCCCGGAGCGCTATGATAGACTCCTTTAAAAAAGGTGTATGACGAGTTCTCCTCCAAGGCCGATGTTATATAGGCATATTTTCAAATTCAAATTAAAATCATTTAATCATATAGGTATTCAGTAAATACACTTATGAACCTCATTTTTTGCTTCTACCACGTTTTCGAAAAGGTGCTTTAACAATGAGGAGAATAATCGGCGAAAGAAACTCCTCAGCACATCTTTTAAACAACATATGGTAATTACAAAAGTTTAAACCTGTGCGGAACTGGTTTCGACACTAATTTTGTCCAGGCGTCCTTGTCATTCATGTACTCATCTATACTATAATATCCTTTGCCTTTCGTCTGGCCTTTAGGCTAAAAAATATAATTTTAATACCTTTCTACTATAATAATACTTCTCTTACTTTGTATTACACATACGTGGCGCAGTTTCCGTATCTGGTTTATTAATTGCAATATGTATTGCCTTTTAACCATAATTACTACGGAAATGACAACAGTTCCCAGTAGAAATCATTAATCTCCATCACGGGAAACCCGAGGGTGTTCTCCCATAACGCCTGTCACTTGGCTGGGTTCCGTTGTAGAGCGAGTTGCCGAGTGTCGAGTCATAGGAACGGTGCTGCCATCACTCGGGTATCGCGCTGCGTTGCTTTTAGCAAATGTATTGATGACTGCCTCCGACATACATGTTATATCTAAACAACTTACAATAATGTAATTTTAAAATATTAGTCATAATTTGCTACGAAATGAAATAATTTTTCTATAAGAAAGCTCTCGTGTCAGGCTGTAACAGAAAACTGGGTTCAACCGCACAATCGATTTAAGCGGATGAACAAAGCGCTTTGATATTAAAAATAACTAACAGAGTAAAAAACCGGCCGTGGCTAAACGGACTAAAATCAATAAAGAGTTCCGTAATAGCATGAACGTTCGCAATTTAAATTTAAAATTAAGATTTTATAAAACTAATAAACGACACGTAGATATTCTAGCAGCTTCCGTAACGATTTAAAGTTACTTATTTACCTTTGTCCTAGGGAACATAGATAAGTTTAATGGCAATACTAGATTGTAGCTTTCAAGTTATTGTACAGCCATCGATGTTAATACCTATTCGTAAGTGGACATAATTGTGAATGTAATCGACAAGGAATGAAATGGTAGTAAAATTAAAAGACTCAATTACACTCGTACAGGTGAAGTTAGTATAAAATGTGATAAAATATATGTCTTTCTAACATTTGCTACCTTCATAAAAAACGTAGTTATGTAAATATAGCGTAAATTATTATCTCAAATCGATTTCGCAGAATCTTTTAATTGAGGATAATGGAGCATCGAATTCTTGTTGAATCTTCTTCGAATTTATTTCAGTAATTGGATGAGTTTTTATAAATGACGACAATCTATTAATATATTTAATGGTGCTCGAAGACATCTTTTTTATTGTTATGGTTGAAAAAAGTTATCCGATGTTAAAAGATCATTTCATCCCACGAAATTAGTTCTACCAAACTCTTAGTAAGAATAGTTAGAAAATTAAATTCGGACCTGAATCAATTCTTAATACGCGTACAGAGTTATAAATAATTTTGACGCCTGAGGGTGAATATTAATTAAATTAAATGTTTTTAAAATGTTCATGCATGGACATCCATATGCATATTAGATACATAGAGTGCAATGGTAGCCTAGTGGTGTGACCATCGGTCTCCCGCATGGGTGACTCGTGATCGTATTCTAAACGTACCTCTAAATTCATTCGGTGAAGGACAACATCGTGAGTAAACCTGCACACCAGAGCGATCTCCAGAAGGTTCTCCAAGACGTGTGAAAGTCTGTCAACTTGCACCTGGCAAGCGTGACAGATTATGGCCTTAAGTCCTTTTATTGTGACAGAAGACCCGAGCCCACTATGCGATAATTGTGGCTCGTATTCATGATGCATAATTACTATATGTCTATTTTATTAAAGCCTTTCGGCAATCGCGTTTCACGTGGAATCATATAGGTTAACCAGACACATTAGTAAAATATGTTTACGTTAAGCTAAAGCTAAAGTAAATGTATTAGCGGAAGCTCAGACCGAACATGGAGAGAGCGTTTTTATTTAAGTAAAAGACCCAAATTGTAACTCTAAACTATTTATATAAACTAACCAATTTCACGTTCCGACAGACGAAGGTTGACATGACAACATGACCCACTTCATTCATCTCTGAGTCGATTTCAATCGCTTCTGCTCATAGTATATTATATACCTATTTTACATGTTTTTGTTCAACGGAAAGAGTCAGGGAATAATTACTTCTTACCCCCCAGAACCCCAGTTTAACCCTAACGATCGATAAACACGATGGAAAGGCTCTTCATCTATCTGGCTATCACCTTTTCTAAAATCAACTCTGTATACCTATGAGTAATTAACGTATTTAGGTCATTGTATTAGAGAGTAAGTTCACAGCGGGTTCACAGCTTCGTTCTTGGCTGGCAATCTGGCTGGCTTCTATAGTGACAGATGTGCATAGGCAACTGCAAACATTCCTCGTTTGCTGGATATAAACATTTTAATAATAAAGAAATATTAACTCTTACATTTAAATAAAATTCTAATGTAATTAACGGATGTAAGATTATTATTTAGTTTGTTAAGAATAAATTATTATAATTGAACATGAAAACATCGAGACCTAATTAAAACTCGGTTACCGAAAATCGAACGGAACTCAATCAAACTTTCAAGAAAACCCATAATTTACTTACAGCGGGAAGTTAGAAGCAAAAATACTATCTGAACCGTATTAAGTAATCAACAAAGTAAATGTTGCGCTATTTCCCAACAAACTTCTTAATCGATTCCACAATACATAAATCATGTAAGTTTAAATCTGGAATGAAAATATTCTTGTTTGTGAGGGTGCCCGACGGTACCGATACGATGCAGCAGCATGCAAGCATACTACCTTGGATCTTGGCTTTATTATCCTTGTATTGTGTATTGTTTTTATTATCCTTGTATTGTTTATGTATCCTTGGATTCCTTGGATTGGATATATGTTAGGATCAAATATGCTCGTACTATCAGTCCTTATTTATTATTCTATAACACATAGTTCATATTTATAAGAATTCTTAAAAATACGTTAAGAGTATCAGTATACTAAATAAAGCAACAGCCTCCATAGGCACTTACGCGATATCTTTCACGTGAATTATAATGGGGTGACCACTTATAATGAGATGACTTTTATAAATAGCCGACAAACGAGCAGTCGGGCCACCTGATGGTGACCGTCACCCATAGACATCGGTAAGACTAATGGCATCACTGATGCATCGTTGACCAAGAAATGAGATGAAAGACAGAAAGAAAGTATTGGCTCTCAAGCACCCAGCCGGAATACGACGAGTCGTTTGGCGGCTGACTCAAGCAGGCGGGTGGTAGCTAGTGGGGCAGTCTTCACGGAAAGATAATTTACCCCTAATAATATTAATGTCATAATAATAATACTGATAATATAATCCTTACGCGCAGCCCTACCAAGCAGGCCGGCTTCTGTCGCCTCTTACGACACCCTGTGCTGTCAGTATGGGATTGGGGTCAGTATTCTAGGCTGCCCCCAATACGGCCAACATACTTTTTAGTATAATCATACAAATTGGTCAGTACTATTTCCACCAAATTCCTAGATCAGCCAGATAAAGCTGCACGTCGTCGCAGTTGTGCGAAGAGGCCTCGACTGCAGTACTCTAATGAGCACAATAACTATTATCGATTTAAGTGGAACCATTAAATGAAATGAGAACATTACATTAAACTTTGTTCAGCCATTCGTTGCTATTACCTTCTAGTAACTCTCTTAATGTCTTTATGGGAATTCTAAACTCGAGTAAACTCGGTCCGAACGATCTTTTTGTCCAAAGGGTTTTTAATCAAGATTCGTTGTAATTAAGACGTGGTACCTAAAAGGGTTTTTTACTTCTCACTTTGTTTCCCGCGTTAATCATTACTTTAATATCTATTACAGTTATTGTGAAGCGAAGACTTTTTGGATGTAAGAAGTTACATTTATTTCTGGGTCCGTGGAAATCTCCCCTGCAACGAGCCTATGGCGAACGGGCTATGGTAAAGGTTGCTACACTCTGTACCACACAGTTCGATCCTGATAGTGCTCATAGTGACATACAAGGTTTTAGGTTTTTTCGTAAGTCTTTAAATATGTAATAATAAGCCATAAGCCCATGAAATATCTTTAATATATTTTATTTGTATTCTCATTTTTTTATATAAATATTTTTGATGTGTCGCTTATGAGCAAGCGATTAAAACTAGATAGTGAATCGCCATGGTTATAGATATGTAAAATATCTAATCTGTCACCGATGTTACCGACCAAGATGGAACGGTGAAGTGACCTATTTATTGCAACCGTAATACGTTAAAACACGGTTGCTTTTCGTATCCATGTATGAGTATTGTCGGGAATAAATTAACCACTTTACCAACCAGTATAGGTAGACAAGTACACAATGGTTGGTTTAAAAGTATAAAACCTTCAACACAAGCGATCTGAACCAGGATCAAGACTAACCGATGCGGTAAAGCACGGCGTGTAGGTAAAGGATATTTGGTACAAATTAATATATTAATAACAAAGACGCCTGGAAATAATAATGCCGAAACCAATTCCGCGAAGGTTATAACGTACTTTGTAATTGCCATAATATGTTATTTTAATTTACGATTTGAGAAGTCTCTTCCGTCGTTTCTTCTCCTCAATGTTCAAAACGGAGTTAATGCATTTTCTTCTAAAATATTATCCTATTACATTTTTTGTTCTAAATAGTTATGCTAAATGTTGAATGTCGTTATATCTAGACAGTAGTATTAAGTATTACTGTGTTTGATATATTCCTACACGTTGAGATTTACAAATAATTAAACAACACAAATTATTTAGTGTTAAATAGGCAGGAAATGTAGTTAAAGATTTGTAATTAGTTAATCCTTAACTGAACTAAATTTTAACTTTAGTAAAACTGAATACAGTTTGAAATTGAACTCGGCTAGTTCACAGGTTTGTTTATATAGGCTATGTTTGAGTAGATTCAGTCCTTGTTTTTTTAAGTCTAAGGCTTAAGGTACCGTTGCCAGAAAAGTTGCCATTGTATTTATCGGCATTGTAAGTCAATAATTCATTAGCAACTGTACTAGTATCTTGTCGTACTGGAAATAGCTTGAATGTTCTCCACCAGGTCGCTTCATTGTCGATTAGACTACCATGACGGACGGAACTAAAATGGCCGTGTTTGAACCATTTAACAAGCGAACCGATGGACCGTGCGCCTGTCGAGGTCCATAACCGAAAATGACCACCTAAAATAACGTGGCTGGTCTGCTATTAATATAAATAAAAATGAGTGTTAATACTGCGACCTCTTCTCCTCCTCTACCTTGGACCCGGCGTATCTCAAATATGAGGAACTCACAAAAAATTATCAGCAGTACCCTGTTGAGTATCGCTCAAAATTTACGTTTCCCTCAGATTGATTCACTTTTAATCAATGGGTAAAATGAGGTTGTTAGTGTATTAAATCATTCGCATTATCGTTATTGTTCATAAAAACGGGCAAAAGTGAACGATAAAATTTCTACATAAAGACCTTTTTACATTGATCGGCAGACGGAAGACCGTTTGCTATATACGCAAGTATATTATCGTGTTTACCAATATCTGAAGATAGTGTGTACCTTTTCATCTTTTACCATTTCAACACTCATAGCCGCTTGTATCGCTCGAATGAATGATCGAGTGAAGTAAGTACATTTGAGTGCAGACGGTAATTGCGTTCTAGCTTACTATAGTTATATAAAAGTCGTTGAATCAACTCGGAAGCTTTTGATCCACAAAAGCAAAGTTGACGCTCGTATTGGCCTTTAAACACTGCACAAATTCACATTGAAGTGATGAAGTATTCCAGGCCTGTTCAAGTACAATACATGAAAGCTTCAGTATCACTCCATTAGTTAAGCCATTGGTTAGACAGATCCGGTGTTGTAGTGTGATGACAACGCGAACAGTGTCATTAAATTTCACTTTCATTACTTTCCTAAATGTTTACACATAATCATTTGATTGACAAATTGACAATAAACCGTACGTGGACCGGTGCGAAGCTCAAACGCGAATTCACTGCTTCCATATTCTTGGTTCGCGGTTTTCGCGGTGAGTATACAAGCCGTAATAGGATCCAAGATAATTATGAAGATCTCGCCAAACACAATGTAAACTGTTGTCAAACAACTATTCACTTTACTTTGAAGTTATGTTAATGTACTCTATTTGTTTTAGTAATATCTACGGGAAAACCCCCGGTGAATTTAGGGGTCGTTACAGACAAACAGTAATAGTTTGGTGGTGATTTCGCAGTAGTTAGTGCTTACTTTCGCAGTAGTAATAATCGTTAGTTGTCGCAAGGAGAGCTCGGGCTATAAGCCTTGCACGTACTTTTTATAGCGATGGGCGGTAGTCACTACTTACAATTACTAACCATCAATTTGCCCCTTTCTTCTTTAAATAACTGATAAACTAGCAGATCACTTGATGGTGAGCGTTCACCACCGCCCCTGGACGTCCATAACACTAAAAGCATTACCATCCCGTAAATGTTTCATTGTTGATTCCACACGGACGGTGAAAGTAAAGAACCTTACCAGCATGGACGAATACGGTGGGGATTATTATTATTATTTTTTTCTTTTTTTTATGTTATTAGCCGACAAACGAGCAGACGAGCCACCTGATGGTAAGTGGTCACCGTCGCTCACGGACATCAGCAAAACCAATGGTATCACTGATGCGTTGTCTGCCAGGAAATTAGAAAAAGGTAAAAAAGAAAGAACTGGCTCTCAAGCCCCCAGCCGGATCACAACGAGTCGTTTGGCAGCTGACTCAAGCAGGAGGGTGGTAGCTAACCAGGCAGGCTTTACGGAAAGATAATAATACCAGTAATAATATTAAATTATGTGGTACAGAAACCAAAGGCTCCCAACAATTCCGATTGTTTTCCAAAGCGCCATCCATTGTATATCAGGGTGCGTCACAAGCAAGGTAGCTTGGCTTAAGCTCAGCGATGTATGGAACCCTTTACAGCCTAAGTCGTTCGGCTGTTCATTGGTTAGATATTGACATTTAAAAAACTCACGTCCTACAGTGCTTCCTCTTATTCTCGTCTTTGCATTTGGATGTTCCAGAAATTACTGGTATGCCTTTCATAGTGCATGTAAGTCTTCTTGTTATATTATGTGTCGTTCGCGATTGAACGAATCAAAAGACCCGGGTCGTAAGAACTGTGGGAACGAACGAGTCACAACAGCGAAAATGATTCGTTCGTTCAATACAATCGTGAAGGAACTGAATCGAATGTAAAATGATTGATTGACATATCGACCCACCTGTGCTGACGCGCTATAGGGAATTTTTTGATTCCGATCAATGATGTTGAACTGTATTGCTAGTTCAGTTATTTGTTATTGTGTAATGAAAAATATTCAAACTAAAGATTTCGTGCATATCGTAATTTGATTGTTTAAGGCACGTATTACCCATAATAAATCCCAGTGTCGGTCATATTACTAAAAAATGTGAAGACTGTGTTCTGTCATCAATGAAATTTTAATTTAATATAAGTATGAGTATAAAAACGTATAAAATTGTTCCTTGGCCAAAAAAGAACCAATCAATCGATTGAACGGATCTAAAGACCCAGTTCCTTATACATATAAATAGTTCAGTAAAGATCTGAATCTTCAAAATTAATTGAACGACACATATCTACTTCTAAGTCCCTTACTCTTATCCTCATTTTTTTCTTGAATTCATTTAGCTACACGCCAAGAATTATAGAAAGGAATTAACTGTTTAGCTATACGACCGGCTATTATACAAATTTATCAAATTTTATACGAATATTGTAATTGTCTTTTGTCAATTTGTGGGTAATAAGGAGTATAAATATAAAAAAAATAAAAATGAATTCTCACTTATCCGATGAAGACAAACATCATAAGGAAACCTGCCAAAGTTCAAAAAGTTTCAATAATCCACACTTGAATAACGTAGCAGAATATGATCTCCCGTGGAGAAGAAACCGTAGACAAGTTGTTGGGCATTTATGGGTGGTATATCGATAAAAAATTACAATACAATCCCCTAATATAACGGATTAGGATTGGTCTCTTTAGGTAGTAGCTTTAGTATAAATAAATATTGTAGAATATAGTCTATCCTTTTAATATTACACCCTAATTATCCTGTTTTAAAGGTAGCTTTGTGACTTCGATAGGCGGCAAACGAGATGATGAGATATCTGATGACAGTGGCGGGTATCCAAATTTTCCGCCAGTGGGGTATTAAATTTTTGCCGCCCCTACTGACCTCTGAAATACCATACCCTAGTTCGCAATCATATTAATTACATTTATTCTGTCAATGAAGTTACAACTTTGTGATTTTTGCTATAATCTTGATTACATCAGCTTTTTCCCGTTATTAGCATGATACCCTAGGTTGTTGTGTTAGTTTCTAGATTATTTTTACAACCCACGATTCAGTGAAGATTACACGAGAAATCATTTTTTGGGTATACTTCTTAGCTAAGAAAAAATTCAATCATGTATTACAATGTGTGTAATTATCAATTACATTATAATTATATATTCTATTCATTATAAGGTGGGATAAGGCATGCCTTAAAAATACTTACACCAATATGAACACAGCTTACACAAAACAATGAACATCTAGTAATCATTGTTAAATAATATTATTGCATTAACAGTTTAAAAACAATACGAACAGTAAACATCTCTTTAAATTTTCTGTTAACAATCCGGTTACCCAGGACAACAAAATCAGTTAAGTTATTAAATCTTGCTCATAAGTTCTGACTCTGTGACATGACGAAAGAGCTAAGGCGATTAATTTTTCTTGACTTAAGTAGATCGTAGATAGTTTTTCACCTCCCTTAACCAAGAAAAGCTTCTCTCACCCGAAAAAATTATCGCTGGTATGCATAGAGCCATGCGGTGCTATATCCATGTTTGAATAAATGTTTTCCATATTCTGTTTTCGCAGGAACAAAGATAGATTTTTTAATCATCCAGACTTGATCCAGAAGAATAACTCATGCCTGAACTAACTCAGTTTCTAAACAATTAGGATACATTTTTTCCAAGCAAATGACTTTTTCCGTCGTAGTCGATGGTAAAAATGAGTTGCACTTATAATAAAAACTTCTTGTTAAATTTGTTGTAGATTTTTTGTCGTTTTTCTAACTCAGAAACTAGTTTATCTACATATATAAGGTCGAGAACCGTGTTAACACCACAAGTTTCACTCGCAGTCATTCCAATAGCTTCTTCAGATGTTTCATCAAATATTTTTTCTTTTTGATTGTCTTTTTCCGATTTCAGTAGTATATTGCTTCGATATGCTAAATTCCATCACCTTTTCTTCGTAATACTTGATATTCTCTCGTTCAGCTACGAAAAACTTATAGTACTAATTAGTAAAGTTAGGCAACAACAACCAATTGTACAGTGGAAGCCTAAATTTAAACGTTCACTTTGTTGATTCTTTGTAAAAAATATTCTACACGACAACAATTATTGTCGTTTCCAGTTATTCCAAATTCAAAATGACTCCCGCCGCTTCATGTTCCGGTCTTGGATGGTCATGCCATTTGTCCCGCGCCGCAAGCCAATAACGACTACGTAAATAAGTTGTACAAACAAAAAATTTACTATTGAAACATATTAGGTTGGGGAGAAAGTCTTTTCGCATTTTTTATGAAAATTCAAAATATTTTTTAATAAATATTTTTAAATCTAACTAAAGTACGTATATAAGTACCATTTTGTTCGATACCTTTTTGCCATCTTGTGGGTAGGGACATGGTCCCATTGCATTCTGGGGTTTCTGATCAAAAAACTGCGTCAAGTAGTTTTGGCAGTCCTCACGTGATGTTAACCTGACACTGCCTAAAGAATTATTTTTTTTAATAATAATAATAATAATCTTTATTTGTCTATAAGGATTACAACACATAATAAACCGTGGTTGAGGCCACCTATTAAACATAAACAATTTATGTTTGTGGCAGGTGGCCTCGCTCTTCCTTTTGTGTAACTTATAAATAGACAATGATTAATTAAAACTCTATGTGTGTGCATGTACGTGTGTGTGTGTGCGTGTTTGTGTGTGTTTCTCTTTTTTTGTACATTCTGAAAATTCTGAAGTGACCTAAACAGGTAGAAATCTGAAGGTGTAAGGTGCGGGCTATACGGTGGATCATCTCCCAGCTAAAGTCTCTTAGTTTATGCTGAGTCGCCAAAGATGTGCGAGGTCTAGCGTTATCATGATGAAAAGTCACACCCCTTCTATTGACTAATTTCGGCCGCTTTCTCTCAACTTCTTGCTTTAGTCTCATCAGTTGTCGCAGTAGAGCTCAGAATCGATGGTCCTACCTGCCGATAACAGCTCATAATGAATGATGCCCTTCCAATCCCACTATACACACAGCATCACCTTGTTGCGAGTTAACCCGAGTTTCGCCACAGTCTGTGTAGCCTGACCGGCCTTTGACCACGACCTTTTTCGCACGCTCTTGTCGTACGTGATCCACTTTTCATCACCAGTTATCAGCTTCTTCAAAAGTGGTTCGGTTTCATTACGTTGGAATAAAGAATTGCAAATGAGGACACGGTTCATGAGGTTTCTTTCAGTAAATTCGTGTGGCACCCAAATATCGAGCTTTTTTGTGTACCCGGCTTTGCCCAAATGCGTCAAAACTGTTTTGTGATCAATTTCCAGTTCTTCAGCTACGTCGTAACTACTGATATGCCGATCTTGCTCCACTTTTTCAAAAACGGCATCCATTTTATCCGTGACAGGATCAAGGGCGACGTGCATCTTTGACATTAAAATTTCCGGATTGAAAACACTTAAACCAATTTTGTGCTACTCTCACAGACACTGCATTAGGTCCATAAATATCACAAATTTTTTTCGCGGCCTGCGTTGCATTTTTGCCTTTTTTGTAGTAAAATTTTAAAACGTAGCGAATTTCTTCATTACACTTACTCATCTTGGCAGTAAGCAAAACAAATGCAAATCACACATTTTCCAAATTTGAATTTGAAATTATCTTCTTTAAAATTTAAACTTTTTAATGATACCAAAACCGGCCAGATGCAAATGGTATAGTCAAAGAGATTTTATTACGAGTTCATACATACTAAAATGCGAAAATACTTTCTCCCCAAGCTATTATTACATGTTGATTCAATTGTGTGAATGGATCTAGGAGCATGGAAAAATAAATTACAGTAATGATTTATAAAAAAAAGGGTACAAATTTAATAAAAATTCATGGTCACGGATGTATATTTTACAGAGCTTTTAGTAATTTTTCATACTATATACAGGCGTTAGAACGTTCAGCATCAGGTACAGTACCAAAATATTAATTTTTTTGTTAAATTTTTCAAACTCTTTCTCTATGTTTATGATTTTTTATGCTATTAGCCGACAAACGAGGAGACGAGCCACTTGATGGTAAGTGGTCACCGTCGCCCATGGACATCAATAAGACCAAAGGTATCACTGATGCATTGTCGGCCAGGAAATGAGAAGTAAGTAACAGCTCTCAAGCCCCCAGCCCGAACACCATGAGTCGTTTGACGGCTGACTCAAGCAGGTGGGTGGTATGTAGCCAGACAGGTTTCACGGAAAGATAATAATACCAGTAATTATATGAATTACTTAATAATAATACTGATAATATAATCTTTACGCGAAGCCTTACCACCAAGCAGGCTGTCTTCCGTTGCTTCTTACAACACCCTGTTCTGCCAGCATTGGATTGGAGGGAGTATTCTAGGCTGCCCCGATACGGCCAAATAATAATGTTTTTTTATGTCTGTAAGGCCTTATTTGTCGTCCTCTAAAATTTGCCGCGCTGGAGTCTCCAGCTTATTCAGCCAACTGGCAAATCCGCCAATGAATGGTTAGTACTATATTTTGTAATAAAAGTGTATATTGTTCTGCTCTGTGTCTTATCGATCACAGGATAATATTATGTTCATGGTTAACTAAGCAACTGTCAAAGTAAAACAGTCAAGTCATTTTATTCGGCTTACGGCTAATTCGTATAAATTGTCTACCCCTTATTGTAGATTATAATAATATACTACTATGGCTGTTACTACATTTTAGCATTTTGATAAACAAAGACACAAGAAAGGCTTGGCTCATATATCTATGAAGTTGATATAAATAATAATAATGTTATTATATTCTGTTAGTATTTTTTTTTTGTTCTATTATTAAGCTCCGAGGTTCTAATCACTTACCAAATATTTTTTTACAAAAAAGAAATAGTCCGCTTACCAACAGTAAGGGATAAATAAGTTAAAGGAACCGAACATCATTCATGTGGAAGTTCCAAAATTACAAGCAGACGCATAAATCATTGATTGTTTAAAATTTTTACTATATGCTGAGGAATTTCTTTCGCCGTTTCTTCCCCTCAATGATAAAGCAACTTTTTAAAACGTTAGTCAAATCCAAATGACGTGAATAATGTATTTTTTTTTTTAATGAAAACTCACAAGTAGTCAACTTAAAACGTGACAGTTAAATAACTGAAACACCGTTGAAAGCTCTAATGAAAATTCTGTTGAGCCCATAAGTGTAAATTTAGTAACGAACGTGACCCGGTCAAACTAGTTACGAAGTTGTTATAACCATTCTTATACACAGTGGCCTACATGCTTCTGTATTGTTTTAAATTCTTGCTGCCTGCGGCATCACGAAACGACCAGAAAATTGAAAATAAACGGATCGACACCAACAAAAGGTACTCGTAAAAATCGATGTCACTAACCTGTCACTGTTTTCTGTCTCACTCGCACGTATAAAGCGTCATCAGACACAAGGCGACGAGAGCCAGGTTGTACTTTTTTTTTATTTGTACATTGTTTAGCTGTTTTGTTATGACAATATAGGTTAGACGAGCTGACAATCTGTCCAACGGTAATAATAGGTCACCCACGCTTATAAATATCGCTAGGGATACGTTACTAACTTGGTTTTCGGTAAGTAGCAATGAGATTTAAAACTAGCTATTCTACTTAAAATTCCTTACTACTGTCCAATAAATTATAGTAAAGTTACATGCGCCGTCCGTCGTGCGTTATAAAAGAAAATAATTATTAAGCATCAAAACGTCAGCACACTATTTACCTGATAAATTCCGAATGGTTACTGTACCTCGATAAACTTACGAAACACTGAAATCATCTAGTTCGTTCACCATGATCGTACCATGTGTGAAAAGACAACTTCGAGTGTTCTCATTCTGGCATGTTCCACAGAATTGGTTAGGGAACGCTGATTAGGATTACACGATTAATCCTAGTATAATTAACCTGTCGAGTTATTGGACACTTCACATAGAAGTTGCTCTGGAAAACTCATAAATCTTTTCATTTATCATGAAGCTCGTTAGTCATACGATCGTTTATTGTAGGTTTTATATATTTTGGTTAATGAAAAAACACATATTCGTTCTCATGAACCGGTCAGCGTAAACGCTTCTTATGTGAGATACCTTTGAATCGGGTAACGGAGTGGGAAGCTCGTTAGAAAGTCCACTTTAGGGCACTCGATTGAAAAGGTTCATCCTATAGTGGTCTTACTCGTCTATTGGCTAATGGTCTCTATTGCAGCTGTCTCATACCTTACCTTGTACCTTCAACGATAATGTCCAAATAACGATCATTAGACAAGTCAAGTGTTTATGTGAGTTTATTTATTTGCAATGCTCAATTATTTATTGAAGTTCCGTTAAGTTGGTTCTGAACTATTAACTAAACATTATTGTGTATTCTTTCGCGTTCACGTTCACGTTTTTAGATCAATAACTGAGTAAATTTGTTGATTGTCATATGTTTTTTAGAATAAATAAGTATTCATACACTCATAGCCCCGCAGTAGGACTCTGTTGTAGGAATGGACGTACACAAATAAACTTTTGCAAACACCCACAACCTGAGCACAATCATTTACCTGTCACGTATGTCTCTGCCCAGGCCGGGAATTAAGCCCAGGACTCGCCACATAAGGTAATTACATTACATAACTAGTATATAGTGTAAGGTATATATATGTATAGACAAATATATAGTATATTCCCTTTCAAAAGAAACTTAAAATTACGGTAAAAGACACGTCAAAGTTTTTTTGCGTTTAAAATACAGAGTTCTATTTGCTGTAAGTAAGAACCTATTGTTTATGAACAAAAAACAATACATACGATTTGAAAGTCGAGTAAAATTTAAAATAGGTGCGTTTAGAACGCAAAAGTAAAAGTTACATTATGAATACAATTAAATCATTAATAGAGGTTTTAAATGAAAACTAGACAACATTGAAATTAGGATTAAATGATTAAACACAACAAATGTTGTATTGTCCACAAGCAAAACATTACTCCAATTATTAGCCCATACCCTCACGTAGGTGGTACGCTCATAAAGTATATTTTAATAGTCATTCGTTTATGAGCTATAAAGTAAATTACGGAGGTATGTACGTTCATGGACAAGTAATTAGGTGCCATATAAATTTTATGGAAAGATTTCCATAACAGTACGATATTTTTTTTGGTCTGAACAATTAAAAGTACGAAGACTCTTTTGGAAGTTTTGACTTTTCTCACTTTGTAAGCTTAGTTACTTAGTTTAACAGGGAACAACAGAAAAAGCGAGTTCGTTACACTGTTTAGTGGCAAAATTAGTTTATAAATCAATTCGAACTAAAATCGCACTAGCGACCGTTTATAAGTCAACGAAGATGCAATCTCAGAACAAGGGGCGGTTAATTTACTTTTTACGGCCTTAGGAAAGGTTTTAACGCAGCAAAATATTACTCTAATTTCTAAAATCATAAAAACTTATTGCTTTTACTAGGGGTTATAGAAAATGCCCATAATAAGAGCTATTGAAACGGAGTAAAAGGATCTTGTTTCATCGCGCGTTGTTGCGAGATTGGCTGACGAATGGTATAATTAAAGTATATTTATTGTACTTATTAGGAACAACCTTATTTTTAAGTTAGTTTGATTTGTAAAAGTATCAATGCATTAATAAAAGTTATAATAAAATAGTAAACACAGTAGGAAATTGCCAAAAAATTGAAGCCATTTTTTTTGGATTCCTATGTCGAAGAGTTTATTTTTAGGCCAGAAAGGCTAAACCGATGTATGTATAAATGACTACAATATGACATTTTAGTGGAATGTGGCTTGAACTCCTAACAAAGAAGATTCATAGACTGTGATTGGATCTTTGTAGCCTTTCACAAATTATTTATTTAATAATAATAAACAAATAATATATAATTTAAAAATAGTGTCGAAAATACCTAATATCTTTTATTTTAGCTTTGTCTGTTGCACCGCCATCGTCACTTCTCAATTGCCTGTAGGTCGACTGGCAAAGAATGCTTATAGCATTAAGTCCATCTTTGTTACATTGTTTATGGTTCATAAGAAATAAATAAATATATTTGGTATTTGCCGATGAGACCAATGGTTAATAATACTATTGGACCCGACTGTAATATTTGTTTTTTATAGGATTTGTATTACGGAGCAGGTGGTTCTGAAAACAATTTCGTTTCACAATTGCTTATCTGCGACCTGTGCAATCTCAGGTATTTGTCGTAGTTATTTATCTTTTAACAATACGAAAGGGTTATTCTTTCTGATTTTTTTTTGAGCCCTATCAGAATTTAAGTGAAATTAAGGTAAATGGTGAACGTTGTATATGGACATGAGCAACACCAGAGAGATGTGAAACGAAATATAATTACTTATAGTATCATTTTTTTCTCCGTGCAGTTTGCTTCATAAAACGTCGGAGCGGTGAAGCGAGTATTTTGCTCTCTCTCCCACTCACGGGCCTTATGGGCGGGCATAATGATGTGCATTATTGTTGTCAATAAGCGTTATCGATAGTGTATTTAGTTTTGTCATTATGTAGGATTGTGATAAAAATGAAAGAAAAATAGATAAAACAACGTATTTATTTAAGTAAGAATAATAATGATTTAAAATAAATTATTAATTGGGTATGTATGTATGTATTAAAAAACTATAAGTACAAAAGTTTAGAATGTAACAAGTTATATTAAAAATAAATATAAATACTTACATCTAAGTTTAAATTGAACAGCAGAAAAGATAATAATGATAATAACCGTAGCCGTCCACCTGCCTTCGATGACTCATTTGTTTTTATCGATAATGGCGTTGCGCCCGCGCAACATGCTCAATGCCCTAGCCGGCTTATCTATTATGACAATATACTCTCGTTGTATTTTCTTCTAAATTTTAATATTACAGCTGGCGAATAAAATGCATGTATTAGCTAGATCTCTTGAACCCTGCCCCGAGGAACTACATCGGAGTTTCAAATGCGACACCGATCCTGGAGGAGTGCTCAATGTCCTTCCAATTACGTAAATGTGCATAACCATTGACGGACCACATTTTGCGTACCTAGTTTTTACATCCATTGATTGGGCGCAGCTAACGTTTAGTTATATGTATAATGCTTATAAATTCTTAATTAAGAGAAGCCATTTACAGTCTTTGTCAATATTTCTTAGGTTCTAGGATATTGAAGTCTATCAGATTGAGGGGCCATCGTAATTTGAATTTCACTTTTAATTGTTTACTTTAACAAACTAAACGCTGGATTTACAATTGTTTGAAAACTTTTAGAAACAAATTCAGAAACTTAACTATAACATTTATAACTTATACATTATACATTTATAACTTACTGGGGACTTCCGCCTCTTTTTATACTTTTTAAGAAATGTACGAGTATATGATACCAATGATATCAAGGAATAACCTTGAAAGATGCTAATTTTGCTTGTTTGTCGACTAGTTGTAATCCTGTTATACAACCTATCGATGAGGATTTGAATTTGATTCCTGACCGAGGCAAACAATTATGTCACAGATAATCTGTGATGTTTTAATAGCCAGCAATAATTTTACAAGTTACAGTTTTATCTGTAACACCGTAGTGGTCACAGACTTATTTCCAGCCGAGAATAAACAATAAACCGGCCTGTAAACTAAGTCATTGCAATCGAAAACCGGCTAAAACGTTACGGAGGTTATTTTGAAGGAAGTATCGTAGAAAGACATAAAACTTACTTATAAACACGATTCCAATGGCCTTCGAACGCGGCCCATGACATTGCTTATCCGTTGCTCATTACGCACTATGAGTAGGTATAGAATGCATCTGAAAATTCGAATCGGAACCAAGGAGCATTACGCCTATCCTTTTGTTCTGCATCGTGTTCTTCATTACTGAAGATCGTGGGTTTGGTGAAAGTGATCGGTTTTATAATTTCTCGCCATTTTTTTTTCGGTGTTCGGCTTTTTTTGGCGATTGTTACGGAGAGACAAGTGAGTGCGGTCACCTGGATACTCTAGGCTAGGTGGTCACTGCAGGGCCTTTGACCTTGCCCACCTCTAATAACTTGTGAAGGTCATGTTGACGACGGATAATATGCCAAAGTATTCAACGAGTTTTGGTATTATATCTTCGCGTTCCTTACTTGTAAACAAGTTAAAATAACACTGTTCCTCTGTAATATTGCTGTGCCCTGTGGTACGTATGTCGACAGTCTGGCTGGCGCCGTCGTGTCGGTACCAATCGATCATGCCTGTAATTACCAGGTTGTCCTTAGGGGTTTATGTTTGTTGCTGCCTAATGGCATTTTTGTGGGCACATTTCACTAACCCCATCGCTAATGAGTGTTTTACGGCGTACAGTCGAGCGTAATTTGTCATGGGTTACTGTGATACGCTGTAGATCGGCCTAAACACTTCACTGTTTGAAATATCAGTCTTCAGTTTGTGTTACGGTTTCGAATCTTTTCAAATAACCAATATGTAATTTTTAACTGGATCCATATTAACTTGGCCTCTATACTTATGTGAGAATGTAATAAAATCTTTCAATGTAATTTCATGCACTTAAAAATAATGACATTGATAATTTTTCATAACTTTAGTTCAGTGTTTTTAACTAACATAAGAAATAATTGATTTTAATTACACTAAGATCATTTTAATTTATTAACAAAAATATATAACTTTGATGTAAATAGGCATAACATTAAAAATACTTTACACTAAACTTAACCTTGCCCTATAGTAACATTTGGTATTTGATGACAATTTTTATCTACTTGTCCTACGTTCGATTTTAGGAAACATACAGTCATCATTTTACTGCTGTAGTCCATATATTTTTCCGAAAACCACATATATTACTTTAATATTATAATCTATACTAAAATTAATTAATTATAGAGACAAAAAAGGTATCATCATTTTTATAACTAAAACTTAATAACTAAGATTTAATAAAACTGTAACTAATCGCTTTTTGTACATTAAGGGTGTATGACAAAAACTTCTATTAGATGCGTTTAACGCAATAGAACCCAAAACAATAGTTGTTAGAATTTTTGTCTGTATATCTGTGCGTTTGATCGCGCTAATCTAAAGAACGACTTATCCGATTTATGTACGGTTTTCACTAACTTATTGCAATAAGCATCACGTAATACTCAAAGTTAGTTTGATTTCAGTCCGTTAATAAATAAATAAGTTATAAATTAATATATTTATTTCTAATTCACAGAAAATGTCTAAGCGTAATAAGGTACTTTCTCGGAAGCGAAGTGAGGGCAGTTTGTTAGTATATAATAAAATTTCATTTTATCTTTTACATCCTATCCAGCCCTCGTTTAGTAATCGAATAACATTGGCAATGTCTCCTTTATTGGTGGTGAAATATTTTCTGAAGTGGATGAAGAATGTCTTATTGGCAGGTGAGCCTCAGATGTTATTAGTACGATTTAACATGAGTACATGTACTAAGTTCCACATGATTCAATTTTTAAACCAATTTTATAGTTTTAAACGTCAAACATGAATTTGTTCCAAAGCATTTTTACTCTAGTAGATAGCCGATTTCTGAACGAATTGTCAATAGAGGCGAACAATTTAATATTCAATTTGTTTTAATTCGGTTTATTCGCCGGCGCTCGGCACGCAACAAAAAACTGGAATTCATTAACAGAATTCATTGTTTCGTATTATTGACCAATATTTTTTTTAAACACACTACAACCCCGCACTAGGAATACCTGTATTGTGGGTAGCATGGACATACACAAATATAACATTACTAACACCTATGACCCGCAAACAAATATTTATCTGCCCCGGTCGGGAATCGAATCCGGGAGCCCTCGCACGGCAAGCAAGGTCACATTCATTTATAACATTCCATTCTTACTTAATTTTTCAGCCATATTTTTCAACAGTTGGTATCGATATTAATGATAGTCGAACGTATTTATATAATAGTCAACACCAGGAAACGAGCAGACAAATTCGAGAAATATGCCACGTAGGTAAATCTTTATCAGTATGCATAATTACCGACGCATTTCTTCACTTGAATGTAAAAGCACCTTTTCGAAACGGTAGTAAAAGCAGAAAGTGACGTACATATGTGTATTTACAAAATACCTAATCTGGGGTTCGAAGTCCGACGAACTCCGTCCGGAGCAATCTGGTGACACAACCTCATCTGCTATTCAGCCGCGACCACCTACTAGACTTAGCTTCAATTATGACTTTTATTTTCTTTACAAAAACTTGCACGAACGTCTAAAATGTATTTAAAATTAATTATTTCTATTCTTCATTGAACGCAAACAACGAAGAAACCTGCTTACTTCACAGTTCTATGTAATGTTTTCAAATATAATTATGTTAAATGAATATTTGTCTGCTACGTTAGTGCTGCTTCGGCCGAGATTGGTACTTATAAGTCTTCACTCGACAGACAGGTTACCAACTAAACTACAGAGTATGTTTGAGCTTACATATTATCATCTTAATATAGTCGTTAATTGACGGTTGTGCACCATGCTTGGTTACAAAAGGTGGCGCTTAAGTCAAGTTATTAATGCATAAAATGAGTTACATTTACATAACACATTCGCGTGTTCGACAAAATTGCCGAACAATGTTGGCCAAGTCAACAAGTCCTTGATATTATTAAATATCCATCCTTCACCCTAAAAAATACGGTGTTACTAAAGACCTTGTACAACAATTGCAGGTGCCAAACTTGTAACACACATCTTTGAAGCCTAGAACTCATCACAGAATGCTATACGTGTATTTTGTGAAATGTCGTAACCGTTTAATTGTGCCTAGCACCAAACACTACTTCTTAACCGTACCTGCTACGACGTCAAATATACTGCGCTCAATTTGATTGGATTCTATTTGAAGTTTAGGGTTCAATGCGTTAGCATAAATGAAGCCAAATTATCGGTATCATTAATTGTGATGGGTATAGCACAAGGACGCCTGGAAATAATAGTACCACACCGATTTCGCGTAGCTTATACTTACTTTGCAATATTCATATATTAATTTTACAATTTTGATGATTTTGAATTTGAATAATTTGTAAATAAACGACAAACGAGTCGCCACCGCCCATGGACATCAGTAATAGAAAAGGCATCATCCACTTTTCTTTCTTCAACATCGATAAATCAAATCATCCATCATTCCCTGAGACGCACTGACTGATCACTTTTTAAATAAAAAAACTGTTACCCGTAGTGTATGTTGGCCAATGACTAAACGATTCGCTTCTCCACTAAGTACGTCTTCTGCGAAGCTGCATTGTCATTGTTAAGTTCCATTACCGTTTGTCAACTGTATGTAACATTTATCTTGCGAAGGAGCCTAGATATTTTTTATATTTATTATTTATAGACGAAAGACGGGCACTTGATGGTATATGGCGATTGCCACCAATAATACTAAAAGCATCAATACTATATTCGAGGCATCATTAGCGGCGGCCCCCACAGTGGGACGCGGCCCATACGTGGGGGATTGCGAACACGAGGAATTCCTCCTTGCCCGGGCATTTTACTCGAAGCGGTCACCGACTTCCTGGTGAAGTAACCCCTGCTGTTGAGCGAGGGGTATCAAGATGATAGCGATAGACTTCCTTAATATTGTGTCTCGAAAAGTGTCCAACTGTCATGTGGTGCACTGGTCAATATCACAATATTGTTGTTTTGTGACTGCTCTCGATCTGAACCGTCATTAATCTCTATAGAAGAAACACGAGCTCATAAGTGGTCAGAGTTTGGGCACCTTGCTGCTATAGGATTTTTTACGAACTCAAAAGATGATAACTTATGGGAAATTCCTTAATGGGAAAATCTCCAGAGATCCCCCGAGACGAACCCAGTACAATGGTCTCCAAATGTACCGGTCTAAGTCTCAGATATAAAGTCTAGTATCCTTCCACTTTAAGGCAAGATAAGGCTGGAAGTTCACTTACTACCAAATTTTCTTTTCCCCTTTCCCAAATCACCTTTGCACACATTTCGTCGTTCGTCGCTTCAACATTTAAGGATCGTTAAACAGTTCCGTATCGCATTAAGCTCAGTTAGTGGAGCAAAGGGGCAATCTGTGGCTAATTTGATACGGACAGACAAACGAGCGGATATTACGGATACGTGAAAGCTATAAGCTATCAGCGGTAGTTACTAGCTTGAGCTTATGGCACGAACATTGTAACCAACTATAATAACAGGCAAATTAACTGTTTATTAATTCAAAATTCATCTACAGATTGTTGCTTAAACAACAAGAGATACTCGTATATCCAAGTGCATATATAAATAGATCTTTTATTTATTCGTATTTAATTCAATTGATTTAAGTGGATTTCAATCATATCATTATACAATTTGTAAACACATAATTAAATAAAGAAGTAGAGTTTCTCATATTTAATGAAGTTTACAAAGACTTTGTGCCTCAAGAAGCTCCGGCTTCTATAAGGCGAGAAAGCGACTCATATTTTTATTGATTTATAAATTGGTATAACGGTAGCGAATTAAGTTCAGCTAATAGTAACCCAGTTTATCAAACATTGGATTCTGGGAACAATTACTGCCGATATATATATACTTTGAAGTAAAATATGATACGGTAATTGCACCATCCACCTTATTTTCTCAGCAGACATAGTCACTACCAACTCGTCTCATAAGTCATAAGTCAACAAAAAATGCATATTTTTTTAATAAAATATGTTTATCCTATCACAATTCTAAGTAAAATTGAAATGTGTATACTGTAACTTTCAAATATAATCAAAATTTAGTTACAATATGCTATAATCGCTGTATTAAAAATATATATATTTTAGAATATTTTTTTCTATATGTAAACTTTTGTTATAAAAATGTTTGTGAATCAATGTATGTATATATAATAAGCTCTATGCTTTTATTAGTTAACTTATAAAATTTATTAATTATTACACGGTTCGCTGAATGACGTTAACGTTTAATTATTTATATTAATTAATTTAATATTAAAATGAAATAGGTTTGCCTTTTCTTTCTTTCAGTTTGCTATCGTTGTGTCTATATATATACATATATATGATTACATGAAAACAGAACCTACGGAGCATATTGAAATTGATAATCTACTCCTATTACAACTTATAGTACAACTCAACGATTACGATACATTTTATCACGTGTAAAGTTAATATGGAAATTCTATTATGGGATATGTGTTTAATTTGCAGAACAACGAACTCCATCACTACTTTAAAATTCTTTCAAACCCGCCTTCCTCTATCACTTGGACCGTACCCGGACATTAGTGTGGCCGCGCCCGTCACACGGTCGTATGTCTTTTTAGTCACGTTATCCACTGCGAATCCGACCCAAGGTTAGTCGAATACACTGAATATTATGAATCCACCAACAACTGTACAGACCAAAAAATCGCCGACGTTACATGCTGCGATCGCGACGATTCGATCAACGTTCGCAGCAGTAGTAGTCTACTGTTACATGTAGTTCTGCTGCTTAAGTGTACCAGAGTTCACTCCAATTTTTTAAATTATGTGCGCATTACTAATTAGTTATCACTTATTTCGGTGAAGCTAAATACCTTCAAGAAATCTGCATACCAGACAATGGTCTCGAAGGTATGTCAAGTCTGCTAATCCACACTTGGCCAGCGTGGTGGACTAAGGCCTTAACCCCCCTCATTATGCGAGGAGTCCTCAGCCTTGCAGTGGGACAATATGGATTGTAACGAGAGCATAATACGGGCTTTAAGAGAGTCCATCCTCCCAACCTCAGCCTATGAAACACTTTTATCTTTTATTTTTATTTTAACTTTTACGTTCGTTTACCGCTAAGAAAGCTGTGTTTATCATAGCACCTTAGTTCCATCAGGAATAGCGCCCACTGTTTAAAAACGTGTCGGGATTCTGGGATATGACGTCTCCAACGATCAGCGATTTATAATAAGAGATATCTGGCGCTATTGAATTCTTTGACCAAAAGATAAATTTATTTCATTGAACCTCTCAATTTTATCTCAAATAAGTTACAGATAACCTTTGGTTATAGTCACATCTTTACACCCGAGAACTGCAAGTCTGTCGCTAGATATATTAATAAAACAAATGCACAACTTCAAAAAGAAAGTTTGAGGTTATGTTTTAGTTGATGATACTCATAAAATCCACTGAGAATTAAGATTCTAGCTAACTCGGGGTGAAGGTACTTAAATTATTGCCAGCGGCCACGTTATCGAGAACCCCTAGAGTTCAAACGCCATTATGTAATAAGAATCATTATATACTCGCCGGCATTATATACTTCAGTCTTACTACTCCCTGGTCGAGAGCAGAGAAAGTTCGCGAGGATATGAGAGATTACATTCCGTGTAGAAAACGATGGATTTGCAACTTTTTTGCTTATCGATTATTTTATGAAGTAGCTGTTAGTTCGGCAATGGGACATGTATTGCAATACCTTTAAATTTTTCCATGTCAATCATTGTCAAAGGAGTTTACATACTGCGTGTCATGTAGTGGTCACCGCCTGGACGTCTGTAACACTAAGGTGTAACGAACGCTCTAAAAAACAATGACGTATTTCAGACTAGACATTCGTTATTTTTTCTATAATCGATAAATATCATTGGCTTTTTAAAAAATAACTGTCACTTCCAACCACTCGGGTCGGCTGCTGAGCGACCACTGCCAGAAGCGGCCGATTGGATCGAAGCGATGGCGTAATTACTTTCGAAAAGTGTTCGTATTTGAATTAAAATTTTATTTAATTTCATTTCACCGTCCGATCGTTCAATACCTTTGCGACATCAATCACAGTCAGCTCACTAGCGCCACTGAAAAGCAACTAGCGACAGCAGGCTATTTTAATGAATTTCCTCATTTTATTTACAACAATATATATGTAAATTAGTACCAAAAGAACTTATATTAAAATTATTCAAAAATAAGTTTGGAGCACGCAACGCTTGCATATGTAACGTTGCTCACAGTCCAAGGATCAAGCAATAATCTGTAAATGACCTTAAATCACTCCCTCAAAAAACTCTGTTCTCAAGGTTACAATTGTCTCTCGGCATTAGGTGGACTACGTGACCGTTTGTTAAATCCGAATCGATAAAAAATTTACATTTCAAAGGAGCGTCCGTGAAATAGGTCAAATGTTAATAGTCCCTCGGTATGTATAATGTTTAACACAACGCGACTCAATTCAATTTGGCATCGACGTACAGTGGGCAAGCGTGACGAATGTCGAATTCGAATTCAGTCAGATTCAGATTTCATTGGAAAATCGATACGAATAAACATTCATGTTAAGGATATACATAGCCAATGTTTTATTTCTGTCTTTTATTTATCAATCGTTATGTTTATTATATCGACGCAATTTTGTTTAAAAAAGGAATGCATTTAAATATAAAATTATATTTATATAATAATAATAAAAAAGCCTCTTTGTATACCGTTTGATAATAACTCTGTTTGCTAAGCAATGGGTCCCGGGTTCCTAGTTTCAATTATTTCATTGTAGTACCCGAAATTAATTATTGTTTGTGTATGTTCATACTACATATATGCAACACAGAGAATATTTGTTTTATTCTTTATAGTTAAGTAGGTGAACGAACTGACACGTAAAAGAATGAATAACCGATTTTTTTGCCATTAAGTAGTAACATGTGTAACATTAAATTTTATTTTTGGCCGAGGATAAAATTGCAAATATTAAAAAAATTATCACGTCCACTGCTTACGGTAGTCTCACCGTGACCATAATCCAGATAATTGGGTCGAATATCGGTAAAAAACACAGAAATCGTGAGTACCCGTTAGTTAAAATGTGCAATGTCCGCGATGATATATGTAAGTTTAAAATCATAGAAACCTCACGCCTATAAGTTTTATTAATAGATGTACAAATACCAACGATTCGCTTATTTTGTCGCTGAATTTTTGAATGACAGCTTGTTTTTTTTGGGTTTTAAAATTTACAGTATTTTGTTAGTCTTCATAAAAAGAATGATAACAATTAAAAATAATGGTTTAAATTTATAATAACAGTAACAATCTGCAAGAGTACGTTATTTACCATAGAAATTTTATGCAAAACACGTACAACAAAAAAAGAATAAAGCAATCACAAACACACAAATTTTTATATTCAATGGTTTTAAAGATATTACGGAGAGGCAAACGATTAATTGAACGCTTAAATTCAAATGAATATTTTATCGACGGAGCACGGAAGCGTTTCACTTTCGATAGTCCTTTTCACTAGCCTTACAATTTTAGCTTCGGGGTGGATGTGATTATCTATGTATGTACGATTGGCTGGTTGTTTATTTATCTGTAATTAAATTGTATTGGACCACTGCGTGCGTTTAAAATATATGTAGGCTATAAACACAAACTGAAATTAACGGAATTTTTATATGGGAAGTGAATATTAACTTTGTGAATTATATTCGTCAATTTCAAAACGACCTCCCTTTTCGTGGTGCATCCTAGCGAGCAACTTTATAAGGCTATAGCGAACGGTCCTTGCTATTGGAGGTCGTTTGGTACCGCACACTTTAATACCGACAGTACTAATGCGTTTTATCTGGCTGACTAGTTACCACCCTCTTTCTGGAAACAACCGTAAAATCTTGTTTTTGTGTTTTGGTTCGTTGATTGCAGTATCAAAGATAAACAATAATAAGCAGATTCCTGCTACCATCTTGGCCGACAATGCGTCGGTGGTGCTTTTATGTTACAGACGTGCATAGTTGACGGTGACCCTCTAACTTGTTTGTTAGCTATTGATAATACAAATAACCAGCTATCCTGCCTGGTTCAATATTCAACTTTATTATGATAATAGTCAGACAAACGAGTTTCTTCGTTTTAACAGATGTCAAGTGGTCGCCGCCGCCCATGGTCTTTCGTAAAACAATGGGACGGTCATTACATTTGGTCCTGTGGTACGCTTAATTTATACACATATCTAGGTTATATACCTTAGCGCAAATGAGTATTCTGAGTATTTTGAGTAAGTAGAAGGCGATTTTTGTAACAACTGTTCTTTTATTATCAATAAACCATACAAAATATTGACGTGCTTTGAGTCTGCATCTGTAACATATTAAAAAACAGTAACAGTTGTTTTCAGAACGAAAGCTGTAGTTAGGCCACCAAATAAAGAACCATATCAACTTCCAGTATCGTCAAGGCTAACTGGATGATACCAGCAGCCTGTTGCCCTCCTTCGTTGATCTGCAGAGTTCATCGTGTATAGAGAAAGCTAATATAGGCAATATAGAGGAAGCATATAGCCAATATAGAGGAATCTAACATAACAAATGATTTTTATGATAGATATAACCTATTATTTTCAGCTTATAATAGGATAAGTCCATGTTGTTGACCTAAACTACATTTTTCTTAAAATTAGAGATCTCACTTGAATTGGAACGGGTTTGAATAACAAATGGCGTGGCGTCTGACGCAGAGTGATAAACCCGGCGAGAACGGAAGAGAGAGTAGGAGAAGTTGACGTAACTGATCCTTGATTAATTCGAATTTAACTAATTTACCTTCCATATAAAAAATAATTTATTTCGTATTTCATACAGCAGAAAATTCTAAACGACATACGGTCTGACACAACTTGTATAATTGATTACCAGTGCATATGTACTTAAATGAGACAGTATAAACTCTCTGAATGTTGCATAAATTTATTAGCCCGTTGAAAACATCACCAACGAGTCAAATTGACTTTATTAGAACAGAACTATACGACGAGTACTTATTAGAATACCCTTTTGTGACCCTTCCCGGATACTTCTAAAACCTCACTTACTATAGACACAGACTGGGGCTAAGAAATTTTTAATATGCAATGTGATGCGATGTGATGCATAATTTAATGATGTACTTACTATACTATACTTACTTTAAGATACACTCGTATATTTATATACTCTCATTTTAATGATGTTATCATTGCCGTTTTATATAATTAAAACATTCGACTCTTAGATAAGGATGCGTGGAAATTTGTCGAGGTATTTTCAGGAGTGGACCTTATTTTATCTGTCATTCCTACTAAGTTCATCAAATCATTAAGGCATACTGGACACGGGCGCGGAAGAAGGTGAAGACTCATATGGATTATGACCTCTAAAATCGTACGCCAAATTGTCAATCTTCTAAAAATAGACAATAAATTATGAATCAATAAATTATCAACTTCCTGCTTAAACCAAATGCGTTCTTATAATTTGTTTGTGCAGCAATGTCACATTGGACTGGACTCAGATTGGATTTATAAGACTATTAGTAGACTTAAAACCATAACGACTTGTTTTATGTGAGTTGCTCACTAAAATTGTTTATTTCTAGGGTTTTAGCTAGGTCTGAGAGCTCGAATAGGGCTCCAACTCTCAGCACTTGGTCAAAGGAACTTACTAACATCTCGAGTGATGTGAAAATTACAAGACAGCCTCCTGTTTGGTCGCGTCTCGGTTTATGTGCAAAGTTCCTCCATATCATTAAGAATATACATTTGCCCTTCACGTGTAGCTTAGGGCATAAGCACATGTGCGATTTAATACACCTTGAACTTTTTCAACTTGTACGGTATGCACTTGACATTTAGAATCGAGTTCAAATGACTTAGTAAGTGGCTTTTATGAGTTCTATTATAGGTCGCGGTGACCTCGCTATATAAAAATAATAATACTTAATAAAAACTATTTCAGGGAACTAAAAGGTCTGACCCTTAGGGTCAGAGGTCATTTTATACCTATGTCAGGTTCGTTTATTTAAGTTGCTTGAACGCGTCATCTGCTTGATGCTTAGTTTTAGTCAAATAAAATGTACCGGTACTGCAAGACTTAATGCGTATTACATCACATCCTATTGGGCTCGGCACACGACCTATAATACAAATAAATGC
>PDGT01000006.1:5661463-5706281 GCA_003671415.1 Megathymus violae | reverse complement strand
AAAAAGTGGAGAAATCTTATTTCGAAGTACCTAACATGGACCCTACTAAAGTTAGTGACGTCAGCTATGCTGATGTCACACTTTTTAAAAACAATAACACGGCACCCGCGCCGTTATATATGTTATTATTACAGATTATGTTGGCGGTATCGACGGCGATAGTGTGTTTAATCCCTAACTCCGTGTCTACGCAGAGTGAAAGTTTGCAAAATTTATGAAGTCGTAAAACGTAGTCGGGCGCCTACCAGTTTCAAACCCCTGACCGTTGCCAACATACGGACTTTAAAACGTACCAAATTAATATATTATGTAGGACTCAGTGTGATTCAATTCGGCTGATGATAGCAGCTTCAAATACTTTTGCGGGTTCATTAAATATAGTAGTGAGAGTAAATGCAGAGCAAGGGATTTAAATTGTTAATGACAAAGATTTTGGGCACATTTTAGGTTTAGGGATGTTATTCAACGTTATTTTAGTTTTTGTTGTGTAAATTGTTTTTCTGTACTACTAGCTGTAACGAAGTTTAATATTACAAGAAATACAAATGGCGGATTAGAACAGACGTTGCCATTACCAGTACTAGATGGATTTTTAATTACACACTGTCTATTACCTATTACTATAATACGTATTATTGGTATTACATAACATGTCATGTTACTAATGTCATCATGCAGTATGTAGCCTAGTAATAATAATATTAATGAAATTGTTAGCAGGCCGATTTTGTACCTCGAATATTTTTTGGAAATTTTAATGTAAGTAGACTTTATTATCGATATATATAGAGACTTGTCTATCTGTTGGTACAGGTAAAACACTAAAACTATTGGACAGGTATACATAATTCTTAGCATATTTGAAACTTATATTATGGACCAAAATCCAGAAAATTTTCTTCCCGGGAAATAGATCTGTTCCATCGAAATTTTTCCCAAGCGAAACGAGGGTTATTAGTCGAATACTATCCAAAGTTTTAGCTGAATAAAATTTATTTGAAAATAATTTTTATTTTTATTTAAAGAGACAATTTAACACCAAATTGTCTCAGAACATTACATATTCATTAACGCACAACTACTCTGTCGGAACATAATAAAATGACCATATAAAAATATAAACTGAAATACAGCTGTTCGTACAAAAAAAAAGTAAAAGCAAGTAAATTTTAATCTTTAGTTACCGAACGATCTCATTTCCTCGACGTAGCAACCAGTTTACTGACCGAAGCAAATGTAATTTATTATCTCTAATGCTAAGTAGGACATTATTACTGTTTTCCTTGAAAATTATGTTGAATTATCTAACTCGCCGCAAAGGGCTATCCATTTTGCAGTAATTATGCGGACCGCCATTTTTCAACTGAATTTTCTTTTATGAAAGGTATTCGTTCACACAACCTGCGTTTTCATCCTAACCTAATCCAGTTCCCCATTCTTATCAAGAAGTTATTTGTTTAACCTTGTGGAGTATAAGAACTACTAGTTGTAAACATTTTATTTACCCGTGTTTGCTAAAGAGTTTTATTGTTTATCGCCATATCTCATCGTCAGACATTTTACCTTATTCGTGGGGGTTAATCTCACTAGTTTTTATTTTCAAACAAATATAAAATTACACAAAACGAATCATAGATCTCAGGGGAACCGCAGACCATATAAAAAAAAATGTTCATCTAACATGTAACCTCCGCTTCCTTGAAGTCAATAATATAACTTTTTTAAAACAAACTAAAAATAAATAACTTCTATTAAGTATCGTATAACCTAATAATTTTATTGCCATGTGAGTGTTATGAGTTTGTATAGGAGTTTTCTTAAAAACAGTAAAATATTAGGTTAGGTTTACGGTATTTATTCTCGAAAAAGATAATACCTTAGCGATAAGGTCGCACTTTGTATACCTGATGTAACGTTTAAATCACTATATGTAATTTCGTTTGACAAATAAAGAATATTTGTATTAGTACATCACTTCACATGAGAACAATGTTTACATTTAACGTATACAGTATATTATTATATTCTTTCGTCTTCTAATACATAGGTATAGTAACAGTGATTCGTCTAATATATTTATATGTTTGAATATTAAATTATAAGTTCAGCGTAGGTATTAATAGCGTTTTTGGCTAATTTTATTTTAAACACATTAGACCTGGGATGATCAAACAATTTTGGGTAAAGGGGTCAGCCTTTTCCAAAATGAAGTGACACCTCAGACCCCCATAGCCAAATTATTTTAAAAACCCACCACCATCCGCTAACTTGTAAGAGGCTATAAAAATACGTAAAATTACTAGGGATCGATTTTTAGACGTCGTCGCCCCCTAAAATAAAATAAAAATCACCTAACATAACTTATACAATATATTTAAAGTTTCAAATAAGAACTTGTATTAATTAATAGGGATCGATTTATTAGACCTCGTCGACCCCTAAAATCAGTTTTATGTAAGAATGTGCCCATAACACTTTTCTTATTGGCTCTATTAAGGGGGAGTCACCTTGTTTTCGTCGGTGGTACTATTATAAATATTTGACAGTTAAATAAAATCTAAATTTCGGATATCTACATAAACATATTTTATCCAAATATCTTTTTTTCCCTTGTATATTGAAATTAATGAGGCACGAACAAAACATTTATGACGTGAATGTTGAAAGTGAGGGATATACATATTTCATTCGCGTACTTAGATTAACGAAGTAATAAATCTGTGTGTGAAACGGTTAATTACACCCGATATCTATTCATCGCTGAATACAAGTAAATTGGTTCCGGAAACGGTCATTACTGCTGAGAATGGACGAGGCCATAAGACTCCTA
Source organism: Megathymus violae (assembly GCA_003671415.1). Classification (NCBI taxonomy): domain Eukaryota; kingdom Metazoa; phylum Arthropoda; class Insecta; order Lepidoptera; family Hesperiidae; genus Megathymus; species Megathymus violae. The sequence goes on along the minus strand of PDGT01000006.1, from coordinate 5,703,451 downwards.
GGGCCCTCCCGAAGGTCTCAGCTCGCTGCGTTTAATCCTAACGGTGCTCTTGTATGATGGTAAGAGATTTTTACGTTGGATTACCATGAGAATTGACATTTCTTTTTTTTTCATGAAGATTATTTTTATACGTTGTTCAACCGATAACTTGTATATAATATGCAAGCATTGTAGAAAACTTGGATGACGTGATTTAAGATTTTTGACACATTGACGTGTGCGTCAATAGGACGTGTATTGGAACGTTGCCAAGGTAAAGACAGAAATATATGAAACATCAAAAGTCCTAGAAATAGTTTGAAATACCACATAACAAATTAAACAACGGAAAATGTACGGTATGTGCCAAAATGATAATGATATTTATATTTGCGCTTCGAAACAAGATTTAATGAACCAAAAAAACCAATTACTTTTACGTAGTCACCAGAAGATTCATCAACACTAATGCGAATTCGTGTTATTCGTGATTTTTCACGATTCGTGAGCACGTGCAAGTTACCATCGGACTTTATCACCAAAAAATTGTAATCCGAATCACATATCGATACTGTAATGAATAAAGATTTCTAATCGGACATGCGTCTGATAAGGCCCTTAACTGCTTAAACTACTGAATACGTCACTGTTCAAATTAAAATGTACAACAACTTCTACCATCACTGATTATACATTCAGAGCTGAATAAAATATACGGGTCGTTTATATTCAAAGAAATGAAAAGAAAAATCTAGCTCTGAGATATTCATTGTACGACTTTTATAGGAAACAGAATTACAGGGAGGCTTCCTCGCGTTGCCTCAAACGGTTTATATAGTTATGTCCGTCCTTCTGCCCCAGACAAAGTGCATTGTGTTGGAGCACGACTGTGTATTACTTGTAGGGATGTACACCAGTGGTTGAAAATTATCGATTATTTAAATTTCATACTTAGTTGTTTCATAAATATGATTATAAAATTAGCAATAGAAGGAAACCAGGATTAAACTTGACTCTATTGCTTTTATTTAGCGCCCTCTAGATTGGTAGACGGATGTGTGTCGGCGCACCTCGCCTAACGACAGGCGACCGAAGGGGAGCGGTGCGGAGACCGAAGAGCATACCTTTATTTATGGTAATAACCGACAAACGAGCAGACGAGCCTGATAGTAAGCGGTCACCGTCGCCCATGGACATCAGCAAGACCAAAGGTATCACTTATGCGTTGTCGGCCAGGAAATGAGAAAAGCTAAGAAAGAAAACTTAGCTGGTGTGCCCGTGTCCGCCCCTCTTCACTTCGCTGTACGACGCGCTTGACCACCGGCGCGAATTTTATGTATTTTACAGCATTAATGCCTGTTGTTATACAATCTACGTTTTTATTTACCAAGTCCCAATAGGACCCATACATAAATGTCTAATCAAGTTGAATCTTGCCATGCGTCTCGAAGATAATATATCTTAATAACTGGTATAAAAGTTAAATGAGACACGAACTGCCATAAGTTTTTTTTTTATTTTTAAATCACTGTTATATATTTTATCATAGAAGAAGCAAATCCATAGAAATAAAGAATATATTTTAGAATTTGTTCGTTTTCTTTACTCACACCCTATTAAGAAAACTCTCAATTAAGAGAGAAATTGCTCAGTCCCATGTATCTCGTTATATAGAGTTTTCACTGTATATTATTTTTCTTGAATCCATCACACATAATCTAGGAACAATTTCATATATAAAGTAATTTAATTCTGTTATGAAAGCGTTCATATGTCAATTTTAAGTCTTTAGATTAAGCAACTTAAGTCGCATAAACAGAGACCGGTAATGACAATATTTATTAAGCGCGTCCGTTCTTTAGAAGAAGGCTTTTAAAACGGCTATAGGTTTGTCAGATGAAGGAGTATCGATATAATTTAGTTGGTACACATGCCATCTCTAGCAGAAGATATGAAGAGCTCTCCAGCACACTCGCCTATGTACGCTTGATTTGCCTCACGTTTTGCTGGAATTGTCTCTACCTCGAGCTTTACTTATGTCATGCTTTATAATATTTTGAAGACTACTTTTAATCTTACAGTTTTTAATCTATTGCTTACCAAAAAAAATGAAATATTAATTATTTAATCTATACTAATAAATAAAAGATTCCTGAAAGACTAATAAATAAAATTGGAGTGTCTGTTTGTAATATTAAAATAACCGCTTTTTACTACATGCATATGAATGTATATACGGTAAATATACCAAAATAATTTTTTTTACAATTTTTGTCCGTCTGTTTGTTCCGACTAATCTCAGAAATGGTTGGACCGATTTTGACGGGACTTTCATTGGCAGGTAGCTGATGTAATAAGGAGTAACTTTGGCTACTTTTATTTCTACTAAATAATTTTTTTGTTAAATTCCACGCGGACACAGTCGCGGGCACAGCTAGTAAAAAATTAAATCGTCCACACTCACTTCCCCGCCGTAGAAATCCATATATTGCAGACAGATCTCCATGTAAATGAAACATCACACACATTCAGGATCCGAGAGTAAATAATTATCTGTCATAGAAATTTATTCCCCGGCCTGAATTCAAACCTTGGACTTATCTCAACAGGCGGGATCGCTATCTACAGGACAACTTCAACGTGAACCGTGTGTAAAGAAAGTATATGAAATCTTCTATTCTGAAGTCTTTTCCACTGTTATGTTTAGCTCTACTGTATGCCGAATATCTGTGTGTAACCAAGGTTTTCTTTAGCGGTTTACAAGTAGGGTTATCTCCTGTAGTGCACGCGTTTTTCTTTTGAATGCTTTAGCATACTCAACCACGCTGTTGTCGTGATCGCGAGAGCAACCCATAAAACTTTTATATCATCTTAAAGCCTCCAATAAATCATAACGAATGATATCTAATTACAAAGAGGTCGTTCCGGTTGTTCGTATTAACGAAGAGATCGAAGCACGAAACTGTTTATTTAATTTTATCACTAGCGATCATCCATTCAACTTCTCACCGGATATACGACTTTGCCAACACGATGAAAAGAATTTGAATAAAACTTTTAATTTTGTATTTCAAAAGCTAAAATTTAAAGTTCAAATGAGTCAAATTCACACGACTTATTTTAAAACGTAAATGAGTTTTATTGGGAACATATCCTATCAATAAATAATTAGCATTCCAAGATGTTGACATGGGCGAAAGGCAAGGATTGAGGTAACCTGTAATTAAGGTCAATAAATGAGACAATACATTTATTTTACGAGAGGTCACCTACCACACAATATAATGCTGGCGTTGCTTGAGTGTGTAAGTACAGTCTCTTCTTAACTAGTCCCGGAACTACATTCAATAATAAAATATTTTTCACCTGATTTCAATTGCATAGGAAATTCAGATTACAAGCAGATTGCCTTTTTAAAACAAGCGCCTGTAAACAAGCATAATAACATAGGCCGCGTCATAACTTGCCACTGCCATCCTTCTATGTGTCTAATAAAACACCGAAATAAGTTAATATTTTATTTGTTCTATATTGATCTCTAGTATTCACTTTCACCAACACTTGAACAACAAGCAACGTAATATTTTACGACTTCTCTATCTAGTATTTACAACAGACTTTTCTTTTATACAACACAAACACACATTTATACACACACACACACATACAACACAAAATCACTTTAACGTTTGTCATTTTAATGCCAAACATCATACCGTAAGCAATACCATATAAGTTCCGCTTATAATTAAGACAATACTAAAACAAAACCATATTCATTTATAATTGTACTCGTTATTACGGCCGGTTTTTAGCAGGATGCTACTATCAAGCAAGAAAAGCAGAAAGCTTTCTTCATGCTAAAGTACCATCAGGGTTATGGTTACAGAGCTCAGCTACTTTCAAGAGGTGCAACTTAACGCCGTTCATTAACATCCTCGTTCGTTAATCAAAAGGTCGCACGTATACGAAGACAGATTCCTGAAAGATGTTCCTACGCGTATTACCAGTCTTATTCGCTCACTCAAAGGCCACAAAGAGAGTTCACTCATTAACAAACAGCCTCAGTACGTGTATTTGAAGTTTATAATTTGATACAGTAAGGGTCGTTCAACATTACTCACCGGGCTTAGTTAATTGTGAGTCTCATTATCGTATGTCCTTCTCAATCACAATATATTTTTTTTAGTACGGTTATGTACGCGTATTGTTGCCATCGCTTTTCTGTTAATACATATTGCAGATCTATAGGTACATATGAATATGCTATTTAACGAAAACAACCGCGACAAGCCGCTTAACATGCCTTCTGGAATACGGACAATTTTTTTTTTGCCAGTAGGGTCACCCATTCAATTACCGACATTATCCTCAGTTCTTTAACTCTGTTGATCACTTACGGTTGACACAAGCTATCCGACTTTAGTCGCTTTACAAACTTTATATATTATAGGTAGGTATGTAAAAAGAATCCACAAACAAATGAAAATTTGTAAAATTGTGCCGCGTATTGCTGTGAGATGCCTACGAATAAACACACGGTGGGAACAAACCAATTCAACGTGTTTACGGTAGACATTAAAATTGGAACGTCCCGAGGTCCCGGATCGAGGAATTAGTGTGATACGATCCTATTGTTAACATTCCTCCAAGGTTCTGTTACCTTCGCAAAGTTAGCGGTTTTTGGGGTACAAACTTAGTTTGAATATGTGCTAATAATTAATTTTATTAAATTACAGTATCGGGTTAGCATGTATTATTCAATTTGGAAGTGTATGTTTAACACATTAAAGTAAATTACAATACTGATGTGATTGAAAGCATAAACACTTCGAAGTGAATTGGAGGGATCGTTACGCGTCGTTAATTAATGGATATTTGATTTGCAATAATTAACCAAGTTGATATGTAATGAGTTATAAGATTATAATGCTGAGAAATATCATTGGATTAAGTAATATATATGTATTAGCTTAATACATGGCACGAATGTCTTCTCTTTATGCTCTATGCGAAACTGGCGCAGTTAATGATAAAAAAACAAATTACTTATCAGAAGTACTTGTGCTAGAAGAACTCCGACACTGCTGTTAACAATGAGAATGGGTACCAAGTGTTTAAACCCTCCATAATACAGATACCCTTCAAAATTGTACTTTAAATTAGTAGTAATAGGTCTCATCGCCCAAAAGTGTTTTCTTCTATTCAACCCTTGGGTAGAGGAATTTCTGAACAAATTATGTTACACAGATAGATTAGTTCTTAATAAATAACAATAGTTATAATAAATGTTAATAATGACATAAAAATGTATATTATATAAAGATTATGGTATAAGTATATGTACGTAGAAATAGAGAAATATGGGGAAGTGGTCTTAAATTATTCGGTAAATAAGTGGTTTTAAAGAAGTACTCCTAAATTAATGTAATAAAGGTATTTAAGAATTGAGGGTTGATCAGGTAACGGTAAAAAATTACAGAGATGAATAAACATAATCATAAAATCTAAAGAAGGTAGAAGAACAGACATTGAGGCGAAATTAGTACAAGAACGAAGAAAACGATCATGACCGAGATGTCGCTTCTGTAACTGTGGCTTTTAGGAATCGAGTGAAATAGGATTGAGTAGCACAATGCATACACAGAGAAGTAAGGATACGGGTGTTGACACATTCGTCTCACATTTTAGATATATCATAAACTATAATTAATCATATATATCTCACACGTAGACACAAAAACTGGTATTTAATTAGAATTTGAAATGAAGGTGTCCGCATTTTGGTGCCACTTGAGTTTTATATGATATATGGAAACATGATAATTTTTTCTATGAAGATTAAACCGGATACAAAGATTTGTAAGTCGCCCAAGTTTATTGAGTAGCTCCACTTTTGACTCCATATAGTATTCTTCGGTATAATCAAGAATCGAGAAGAATAAAAAATGGGCAAGCGCAATTTTAGTTACTGTAAGAAGAAAATTACGAAGCTTACCAAGAAGTCTTGAATTTATATCCCTTTGTCTATCTGTTTGCTACAAAAAGTGAAGTAATAATAACATAATAGTTAATATAGTTTTCACCGCTTTAAAATGTAGGTTATTGTAACTCATACTGTACCCCTAAAACAATCAAATGGAGCTGACATGAAATTTCTTAAATTCCTGATGAAAGTAAATAATATTGTTACGGGCACCATTTGTAAAACTTATATTTTTTAGCGAAGCGAGGGAATATTATCAATATTATAGATGAAAAGTGATCTTAGTTGCTTATATTTCTTGTTTTCGACAAATAATTGATCTTTCAAATAAATAATTCATAATGAGAAGTTATCATATTTTTTTAACTTCCACTGTGTATTTCGTTGTATTACGAGAACGGCAACAAGCTGAATTTTAACTGTTTATATTTTTTCTACTAACTAACTAACTACATTAATTGAACAGTCATATAACAGTATAAATTGAACAACATTTGTGTACTACGAATAATTTAAAGTGCTCTTGCAAATAGCGCAATTTTCAGGAGTTTTTCGACGTTGGACGTTCCATTCACTGCTGCGTCCAAGTTAATCTCGTTGATAAGAGATTCCCGTTCATAATACATGCTGCCAAGTTGAATATCGAACAAAATAAAGGTGTCAGGTGACTTTTCCTAACGGCCGCTTGACGCTATACCCCCAATTTTATCCTGACGAAGACATCTTGATGATCTTTCGCTAAGATAACTTCAGATTAAAATGTTGTTGATAATTCAAAAAGAATTACACTCATAACCATGCCGATCTTTCAGTGCGTGTTTATGTATAACCTGGAGGATCAGACTCCTAAAGCGTTGACTTAAGCTAATGTATTAAACATGTATTAATGGCGAAAACATTATCACTCGCCTGGTCTAGGTCTGAAAGACACAATGCGACAACGCAACTGATGCACGACGTGAAACCAAGGCTTTGCCGATACGCTAATAGAATCCATAGATTCTTTGCAGTATCCAATTAGCCCGGACAATATTCTAAAGTTTCCAACAACAATAAAAAAAAATACCAGCGATTGTTAATACAAGACGACCAATTTCCAGGTCATTACTGATGAACGCCCGTCGTAGCGGTCTCTGAAAATGCTACTGCCAAGCTTGGTTTAACACTACATGTCCCAGGAGCAAACGGAACGATTGTACCTTCTTCCACGTCTCATAAATATACACTACCTAACGTAAAGAAATCCAACAATTGACCGGTAAACCAAACAGAAGGCAAAGTGTACAAATACATAACTCAAGGCTGATTACCTTCCCCACCGTAATTACTTAACGCCGCAACAGCTAGAGTTTACACTGTGTCTCCCAGACATGTGCTAACACAAATAAAGGCTTGGTTAGCAACTTGAAGACAAAGGGAAGCTTTAGATCTGTCCACATCATATTTACCTAGTTGTATGGTAAAATGCAATCAAAGGTAATCATGAAAAACTCTTTTATTCCAGGTCTAAATCACATGACACAATTAGTTAAAACTTAAATTGTCGAATCGATTATCTCTTGAGACCAAATTTTTCAACGTAACCTTATTAGCAGTTAATTATCACTTGCTTGGGTGAACAAAAATGTAATTAATATTCACGGAAGTTGTGAAATGTACCAATCCACACTTAGTCAATGGCAAGCAATGGCCTTAAACCCCTCAACATAAGCTCCGAGCCCGCCAGGATTGATAAGAGTTGTGATACTCAGACATACGTAGCGCCATCTCTTAGCCTATAATGAAAAGTGTTCTTGATACCGCTCATTGTTTGTCCTCAACATTGCAATCACTTAATATCACAACGCCCCAGTTTGTTTTACGTCCTCGAGACACTAGGCAAATAAGTAAGTATTGATTAGAAAATGCACAAAATGAACTCAATAACACTTCAATAAAAGAACATAGCTCTTTTAATTTGAGATATATTATTAATTATGATAAACAAAATTTGTGACAAAATGCCTATTGTATTTACATGTGTGGATAATGTCGGCAAATTTATTATTTGATTTTAAAAATAGTGATATAATAATAATTAACATAAACCAATTTAAGTAATCTAAACACAACATTGACTTGTATTGTGTTAAAATGGAAAATTCTAATCCAGCAAACTATAATAAAATTCAAATTACATTAACAAAATCATAATTTAACACAAAAATGCTCCACTGCTACACCAAGTATGGTGTGACAGGCTATAAATTCATGAATACCGGTTTCCTCTTGATGTTTTTGTTGTTCCTCGTTGAAGCAAGTGCCACGTGAATTTTTAATGCGCACCTAAATTCAATAATTATCTAAGTTTTTTATAAATTTTCTTTCGGCCTGCTTCTGTAGGCTAGATTGTATTGGCATTGACTTTAACCTCTTCTAAAAAAATAATCATTAATATTTAGAGGAAGGTAAAAAATAAAATAAGGGATTCGACATACATTCATACAATGCGTTCCTGATTCAAAGAGCATGTTAAACCAGTTTGTACCGTTCAATTTAAATTAAACCGCATTAGAAACTATTGCGCAAGGATTTCTGACGCTTAGATTAGCCTCCAATCCTTCAATCAAACAACACTGGTTTCGATTATTTTAGATATTTCTAGGTCTTATTCAGTAACGAGGAATACGTTCATTGCAGTTGACTGATTCGAAGCTAAACCAAATGTATAATGCAAGCTCAATAAAGCATGTAACGCATTGAAGTAAGGGTAAAATATTATTTGTTGACAGTATACCGACATTAACACGCATTCCTACAATAAGAAAATTATGTGTGTTCAAAATAATAAAATTCTTAATCTATCAGCTGTTTAATTTTTATATGGTTCAGAGTAGTTAATTAAAAGAAAAAAATATTGGTTATATATTACATGAAACATCGTAGAAAGCTTCATTTAGCTTGTCTTCTTTTTGGAGTACTTAAGTTTAAAACCATGGTCATTTGTCATACAGGGACAAGTTCAGATAGGTATCAGGTCAGAGATCGTGTGGTTCTCGGCAATGCGCGGCGCAGCTTACTAGCCAGAAGCACAGAACCGCGGCGTTCAAGGGTTCTTTTCGTTATGCTGCATCGAAATGCTGGAACAATATCCCTCCGCCAATTAGGAACCTGCCACATGTTCACAGATTTAGGTTACAGTTAAAAATGTTCCTTTTAGAACATCAAAACAACACACCTCACACGCTTATTTGAAAATTAATTTTTATGTGTAATTTATAATTTCTGTATATACTATCTGTCCATATTATGAATATGCTGCTTCCTTAATATCTGCATTAGGTTTTATGTTGATGTTAAGTAATTTGACAATTGTTTGAAATTCTGCATTTTTCTTATTTTTTTTTTCCTTTTTTCTTAGTTTATTCGTGTAGATAATGTAGTAGTAGTAGTGATAGTTGTAATGTTTTTAAACCAAATGCCGTGACGTCACCTTATGGTCACTACGGAAGACCAGCGCTGGTTGTTTTTGAACTTCCAGCTTAATACTGAGACGGGTCCCTTTTGTGATGTACACGCATACGGAATTAAATATATTTTGTGTATGTTTTTTCAAGTATTTGTATTTGTATGATGCACCTTACAATAAAGCGTTCTACTCCTTCTTCTTCTTCTACATTACTTTTTTATTTATTCATTAATTATTTATTTGATGTATATAATTCTTAGACTTGGAAAAGTCAATTTTTTTTGGTTTTTCCATAGAGTGCATATTTATTTTATTCTAATGTATATATATCCCGTAGCCTTGTATTCATGTGTTGGAAATTACGTGCGTAGCTCATAAATAAATTTAACATCATTAATTATGAGTGTGAAAGAAATAATATATCTATTTAAATTACATTTGAAGGAAAGAAAGAAAACAATATTTATTCCATTTTAATAAAACAGTACCTACTGCAACTACCACCATATTTTGCTATCTATAGATTAATCTAAATATACATATAAGTCTAAAATGTTGCAAGACACAGTTTCATTCGGCACCATGCCAGTCTGACGAAAACGGCCGAACTCAGACTTCGGTGTGGGAAGACCACGTCCTCTAATATTATGTGTAGCCGCTAGCATTATACCTGAATAGTTCTGTCGGACAGTTGGTTTGGTCTAATTTTGCCTATACAATGTTAAAAGCAAGGACAATTCCACCTCATATTAACAGACCTGTGATATCACATAACTAAAACAACATATCGTATCTATAATATTTTACCATACTCGTACCCATTATTAATTTTTACTTGCAACATTATCTCATACTCATTAATAATGTTGTTCGTAAGAATTATATATATAATATAAGATTATATATAATTCTAAATCATAAAAATTTAAACCGGCGCAAGTCGTAATTAAATCCGATCTAATGATACACGAAGAGATTTGACCCTGTTTAAATAAAATAAAAAATTATATTTATTCAGTGCAAGTTACACCTTGACATTTTTAATGAGTAGCGATTACGTTGCATTGAGTTATGTCAACAAAAAATACTTACAAATTTTCTCTTACATAATATTTACTTCAACTGAAATCTATAGACCGAGCTTAGTGAAGTTGAAAGTTGACTAAAACCTTGTATAAAGTCTGCTATAACATATGTATGATATTATAAAATAAAGTATAATAACCATACATTACTTGTTCAAAATTTAAAAAATATTTTTTTACTTATTATATAACAAATATTATTTATGCATTTATTATTTAAGCCTAGTCAGTAATATAAGTTGTAGGGTCATCTATATGAAATTAAATCAACGATTATGTTAGTTTATCTGACTGCCGTTCGCTTCTGATATTATTTATTACATTATTATAAGTAATTGACAGTTTCACATTATAAGTTTTGCATGCAAGCTGAAACTCTTTCCCAGTTTTTTAAAAGAGTTCTGGGAAAAGCGTTGCAGGTGATCGCATCATAAAATTGTACGTAACTTCCACACTCTAAAATTATTATTATTATTATTATTATTATTAAATGTGACAGCCATACCGACAGACAATGTCTGGATGACGTCGGCTTTTCTTTCCACATCAAAAGCCTTAGACCTCTTCTCAGACTAAAATATTATCATGCTGTGAAGACGCTCGTAGCGTATCTAGTTACTCCTTTACGCAACTGGTTCTGACATTCTTATGCCACTCATGCTTTGTCGTGTTTTCATTCCTCTTGCCTTATTAGAGCCGGCGCGTTGTCTAGGCTTCTTTTACCCGACGTCCCATTATATAGGTCTGACATGACTTTTAATTCCAGCAACGCTTTTCATTTTAATAAACTTGCAACGTATTTTTTTAGAGAAGCTGATGCTTTAGAATGTATAGTGATTGGTTGCATACCGTTTTATAATTTTAATCGTCATTTGAATTCAATGTTTTTATTGTTTTTCCAAAATAAATTTACATTACCAATGGAAAAAAATCATTTTCAGTAAAAATTAAAGTAGCCATATTGATAAGACACTGATTGTTGTTACCGTTTCGCTTTTAGTTAGCAACGCCTTAGTGATTCCTTAGTATTAAGAACATCTATGGGCGCCATGTGACTATTTACCATCACACTTTTTACCTGCTATAATAGCTCTGTCAATTGTGCTCACATATCTACTCTGTTACGGCTATGAAGCAACTGTCATAAATTTGTATGAACATAGATGATGTAAGTTCAAGTGGCAAAAAATACCTGATGAAAATCCCCAATTAATGTCTGATATCAAAATGGAATGTTATTTAATTTCATAAAAATTAAATGTTTCATGTTTTTATTACAGGTATGTGCCGCCATCTAACGAACATAGTTATGGCTACTAAAGTGTCCCGAGATAACTTATGGTAAGCCTACTCCTAAGTATCACGTATTCGTTTAAGATAGGTCTGTCTATACATTTATCGGTTATATCTCTTTACAATGTATTTTATTTTTACGATTCGATCGCACGGACGTGCCTTAGTATTAATATTAATATGTTATCGTTCCCTTTACGAAATAAGTTGTCTCGAAAATAACCTCAATTTTATTTACCAATGTCTTCGCGTATTCATACTACGGTTGTATAATTTAAAGTTTTTCTTAACGAATTTGGGCATATCTTCTCTATCTAATTGTCAGAATTGATAGGTTTTTTATCTCAATAGCCGACAAAGGAGGCGTCGAGTGTCCTGGCAAGTGGCAAGGATAAATACACAAATTTGTTGCCAAGAAGGAAGTAGGGAATCTGTTTGACACTGAAATCGCCATTAGAAGCTGTTCACGATTAATGTCATAAAGAGTGGAAGCCATTCAAAAGGCAAAGAACCATAAAAAGGATGCTCGGTTGTTTCTCTTACCGGAATTGAGTTCGTTGCTAAAGAGCTTCTACTGCCTATAGGAAGAACCTGGCTTACATACTCGTATCTGTTAGTTAACTAGTATACGTGGAGATTGTAGTGGATTTAAGAACGAATGAAGCTGCTCCAATCTGTATATCTTGACGGCGACGACGTCTCATATACCTTATATAGAACTGATGAGAGCAATCTTTCCCTTTTTAACCTATATCAGACAATAATATCTAGACACAAAACAACTTTACGATCTTAACTTTGAGATCCTATTCAGTCCTAGGTAAGTAATAGAATAAAATCAGGCAATTTTGGCATCTTTCATTTATTACTTTATAAAAGAAGATTAAACGTTTCTTAAATCATTTGTAGAATATCAGATATACTCATAGGTGAACTCTCGTCTTAGGTATAATTAGGTTTAGGTTTGCTCACGATGTGACGAAGACAAGTCTGCTTAGATATCAGTTTATGATAAGCCATAAGGAGTAGTGGTGAGTGCTTTCTGTAAGCTGTAGGAAAAAAATCGCCCCTTGCGAGTTTCTTGCCTCCTCTTCTTCCGAGACCACTCACAGCCACTTTTCGAAGAGATGGCGTAGTTTGAATTTCGACAAGTGTTTGTAAAAACGAACTTCGAATAAATTTTATTTCATTCATTCATTCATAAGGCTAATTAAGTAACTTGAAACGCCTATTAAATCACTAGCGTATCAGCTATATAATTGCTTCGTAAAATGCTAATGAATTTTAAGACTTTCTTAACAGGAGGTTTTATTGATACTATTATCAAGTTCATAGTAAAGAGCGCTGTTACTATGCAAATTTAACATAACTCGTTTCTCAGTTAGTTTACAGATGTTTTCGTATACCTACAATAATTACAATTTTGTAATTAATCCGTACATTGTTGGCTTGATTTTATATGAATTATTCGATGAGTTTGTTTGCTAATTTATTGTTAATTTAACTGCAGTAGGGTTTTTTATCGGCCTGGTTAGCTTCCATGATATGAGTATTACTTGTTTCGGCAGCAGTTTCGGAGAGCTAGTAATAAGCAAATCTCCCGCTGGGGTTTTAGGTGACAGCGCGTCAATATTGCCATTGGGGCCGCAGACGACCATGAGCGGCAGTTACTCCTTACCATCAAGTGGCCCGTCTGTTCGATAATGACATAAAAATATATTATTTTTTATGCAGTGTTAAATTAAAGTAATAATGGTTTATAGAGCTATAAAGCAAGCTTGTATTTTACATATTGTAAATCTAAATTCAAAACGCGATTAGAACCTGGATCTCTGATTTAAGTCCACCAGACTTTACTATTCACTAAATAATGTAGTATAAGTTAAGTAAGATGTAAACTTGGCAATCTTATTTGTAAAAGTTTGTAGACACCAACCTCCTGTCCAGATCCCGTTCACTAGCCATCAGCAGACAATGGTTACAGATATTGTCACAACTGCAAAGAGATGACGAGCAGTACACTGCTTCAATGTCAACTATAAAATTGTGTTTCACGTTCAGAGAACGTGAAAGACTTTTATAGCCGGTTTAATCCCTCCAATTTGTCACTGAAGGCCGTCTGCCTCAGCGGTTCCGGAACGATGCCGGCTGTTTAATTCAAGACACGTCCGTTCGGGCATAAGACGCCGATTTTACTCGGATCTGCCCCCACAAGACTAACCCTCACTAGGGAGCTAATCGAATTGGTGACGTCGCTGGCATTGAGAAGATGGCAGATTCTCAATTAAGTTGCCGAACCAAGAAAGCAATTTTATTATTTGGATGATGCTGGTTCTCGCTGAATTAATGAAATAGTGATTATACATACAGACTTATTTCAATCATCGATGTACCTTTTAATTTTGTTGCAGCATGTTCAAAAAACAATCAAACAGTCAAAACATGGTTTGGACGTCGGTCTTCTGTTCGCAGGACCTGGATTCGAATTCTCTGCAATAATGCATAATTGATTCAAGTTGTCAGTTAGTTGACCGAATGTTTTCAAAGGTGTGAAGTTGACAACTCGCACTTGGCCAAGGCTGTGGCTTTCACCTGCTCAATGTGAGAGGAAATTAAAGCCCAGCACAGGCACATACATGTTTTGCTAATATATTATTTTGTTATTAAAAGATGTTTGTATGTACCAGTCTGTATGAACATCACTACGAATAAAGTAAAGTATAAAAAAACGGTGAAGCTTGAATAAAATGCGCGTAGGATTTAGGTTCCTCTTGAAATTATAGGACATATACAAAATGTTAATGTCAGAATAATTTTAAAATTGTTATCGTTGACATTAAACATTTTAATTGTAAGGGTTACTTACGCTGAATAAGTATAAAAAAGAGAATGAAGCCTCCGCGTCAGACTCAGTTGCAGATGTTGTTAGTGGCACGTATTATGATATGGAAGCTAAGAAATTTTCTTTTTTACATAAAATAAGTTAATGCATGACAACTGTCCCACGTGATGGTAAGTGGTAATGAAGTCTAAGATTTTAAATTCGCTAACGTATAAAAGCCTATTCACACCGTAAGTAGACGGGAACATCTACGCGGTCAAGTTATTCCATTCTTTTGCAGTGCGCACAACGATTGATGACGCAAACCGCCACGGGCCGTACGTCAAGTTATGTGATGGAGGAACGGCGAAGGGTGTATTATTGCGAACAACTCTTGCGCACCTTCTCCAAAATGTACCCAACAGAATACCGAGAGACTGGGAACCCTACGTCAATGAGCTTCGTTTTTTTTTTAAACGTTCACACACTCACACCCCCGCACTAGGATTCCCTGTGTTGCGGGTGGCATGGACATACACAATTATCACATCACAAACACCCATGACCCGAGAACAAACATTTATCTGCCCCGGCCGGGAATCGAACCCGGGACCCCACGCTCGGTAGGCAGGGTCACTACCAACTGGGCTACGGGGACCTCTGCATCGAGTTGAAAGTTGATAGATGACATTTGGCAGCACCAGCCCAAATGTGACAACAGTATTCACACATAGTCGAAACTGAGCTTTGTATAGGGTTAAAAGCCGATTCGTTGTAAGGTACCGCCGCACCTTCGCATGGACCCCAAGTTTCCTTGCAGACGCTTTAGCCTTGGACACGATGAACCGACCGAAGTTGAGGGACAATGAAACTTCAACTCTCAACATTTGAAATCAGTTTATAAGGATTTGCTTATTTCATGACACATAGCGCAGCCTAAAAATATTAACAAAACTTTTTATTATTCAATAAAAAAGGGTTATTATTATTATTATCATCGTTGACATTACTGCAACGGATTTTCACAATTTTTGTGTTTTTTTCCCCCCATAACATGGATGAATTATGTACTCACCACGACAATGGTCCATGTAATTGGGTCTAAATATCGGTAAAAAATAAAAAAATCGCGAATTCCTCTTATAGTTAAAAATTATGTTACTTACCTGCCATAACAGTAGACCGAAACGAGAGGAAGAGGGGAGTATTTCGCTAGATGACTGCGTGTTGACTTTGTAACGAAACTTTTAAGATTTGTTGTTGTTTGCTTCGTTCCTCACATTGTTGTGTGTTATACGAATTGTGGGGATTAGGAGACAAACGATAGAATGTTAGCTGTTACGTTGACAGCATAATAATGAAGTGGTTTCCTTTATAACAAGTCCTTTACAAAAATATTTGGTATTCGATATACTTACCATATAGGATTAAATAGGTTATAAATAATAGTCGTTAAGTATCCCAGATTTTATGGTAGGCACAGTTGAAAAACTCAAAAAGAGTCCATATTCGTACAACCACGAATGTTAGCGATGCGTTGCAGGCCAAGAAAGCGCCAGTTGTGTTATAATAAACAACGGTCGTTTATACGTCAAATGTGACGAGCCTTCTGTTTTATTAAGTAGTCTACAAAGTTATATATCAATTATACCTCTATTGTGGATAGTTTTATATTAATTATTGTGTATGTAACTTAATAAAAGTAGTTGTCGTCCGATCACTTCCAATTCTTGATCAGAGAGAATACGACCCAACACGACAAATTATGACTGACAGGTGCATTGATTGAGGACGAACTGAATAATCATTACAGAAACGTAAACCTTCAAACACAAGATGAGGTTTACGTTTACAGCGTCCGCTTATCAAATCAGTTACGTCATGGCATTGTAGAACACTGGATTTTTAATTAACCTGTCGATGGAGGAACGCAATTTTATTATTCGTGCTCGTTTGACTACGAGGTTTTGTTTTTTGGAAATTCAATATTAATGTATCGGAAACAAAAGGATTATTTAGTATAAGTACAACCCTAGAATCAATCAAGGCAACCCGTCCTGCTCGTCAGATGGTACAGTATCCACACGAAGAAGCATTATCGGAGTCACAATTCCTTCTTTTGGTCCTCGTTGGGATCTGTATCATCAATTTAAATCCTTTCGGTCCTCGTGCAAAGTTGTCAAATTGTTTGCCAGCGAAAATCAACCGAAGAATGTACCTTACTACCCTTCAAAACTGTTTACTAAACTTTTATTTTCTTGTATCATAAAAAAAAAAAAAATATTTTACGCAAGCCTGTATCCAATGCCACTTATATTCGCTACGCATATATAACAGAACAAATATAATGATTTCATCGTCATCATCAGCCGGAAGAAGTCCACTGCTGGGCATAGGCTTCCCCCACACAACGCCATTTAGAACGGCTACTTGCCTCCCGCCTCCAGCGGTTACCTGCAATTCTGACAAGGTCGTAATGTAATTACATAATGCCTTACAATGTCTCAATACATCTCATTGTAACTCGTAACTTTTATTAAATTTGACGCTTACCGCGTTTGTTCAATTTACAAGTTTACCGATACGCCTATTTAATAGGGACGTTAATCAATGGATGTTCTGTACTTGACGCTAAGTTTGTTCTTTGAGCCTACATATGTTACTTTACTTTTGAACTACGTTCTAAGTTAATCGGTTAATTTTAGGTTGGGATATCGTTTGACAGTGACAGTTTATATCGATTGATGGACTTATGATACACGTTTTATATAACTTTCAATACAATTTTTTGCTTACGTGTGTATCAAAGGACAAATAATGTAAGAAATTGATCTAAATTTATTATCACGTGCTTTATGACATAAAAATTGTAAAAAATATTGCGCAATAGTGCACACGTATTAATAATCTTGAAATGCCTGTGGAATTGCTCATACGATGTTAGCTTTGAAGGATTCATTTAACGTGTTAAGGTGGTGTGGATGAAACTTCAATCTGTTGATGTTGTTCTCTTCAATGAGTTGTACAGTGGAAAAAATTAGTGGTGGCCCCAAATATACAACTAGTTCCTCAGATGGCTCAACATTGTACAAAGAGAAAACCTATGTCTCCAGAGACTTAACTCCTCAAGTCTGTCTTGTCGTTGCCAACTCTGACAGTACGCCGTTGTACGGAGTCAAGAGGGATTAGTTGGTAGTTGGGTGCACCGGCTTTGAAGTGAGAGCAATACTCCATACGTGGTCTTACTTGGGCATTATATAGCAAGTGGCGTTACTTTGGCGAGTAGTAGTGCTTTGCCCTGTTCTGTACGAGCTTTCTTGAAGTTAGTTTAGCGTTTCCCCCCTAATTACCCCGGTACTGCACATTGCTCGAGATGTCAATCCCCGAGATCTCAATGTTCTTATTAATCGTGAGTGGTGTGTCCTGGAACTTTGGCACTATAATAAAAAGGGCTCTTTTAAAACAGAATGTACAGACCTGGTTCTTAACAGTGTTAAAGTGAATTAACTAAATTTAGTCAACTCCATTCGGAGATCTGCTTCAGAAAGTGCTCGACATTAGATATAAGTCTGATGCTACTTTCCTCCATGTGTGACCGAGAGTTGCTAAGATGACTCGAATAATACGCAGTACAATTAAATACATAGCAATGCATACTAGATGTTAATGCCAGCATATGATAAATAGTGTTGCAAAAAACACCGAACTTTGCGTAACGCCAGCATTAATGCGTTTCATGTTTGAACATTCACCATTGACAGCAACTGCAATAGCATGTTCGTATATCAATTTATCCAATTGCCCAACAAGATGGTATTTTCGATTGAAAACCTATGCCATACCGGATCAAATGCCTTCTTGATATCAAGACTTATAGGCCAGTACCTAACCTTTACACTCGGTTTGGGCTAATTTATGTGTAAGGTATACCAGGAGGTCGCCTGCTGACCGAACATGACAGAAACCGTACTATTAGTCAGTTATCAGCTTGTGTTCTTCCAGGTATCCAAGTTACTTCTTGTTTAAGACTCGCTCGATCACCTTCAAGAGATCTCGTGGTAGATCTGTAATTTATTCGATCGACATTACACTACGACGTTACACTTTTTAAGAATTGAGTGCACGAGAGCTTCCACGGGTCCCGGATGGGTAACTAGTGAACCGCTCAACAATCTTTCCGAAATACTCGCACTTAGTCCTAGCTTCATTGTGGATCTGAATATAGCATTAAATCTATCTCTTCCTGCGCTCGTCGATGATTAACACCCATATACTATATATTTGACGACCCCATAGCCCAGTGGGTGGTGAACTTGCCTGCCGAGCGAGGGGTCCCGGGTTCGATTCCCTACCGGGGTAGACATTTATATGACAGACAAATGTTTGTTCTCGGATGTCCATGCCACCCGCAACACAGGGAATCTTAGTGCGGGGGTGTGAGTGTGTAAACATTTATTATTTATTATATAGGTTAATTGTAGGTAATCGCTCAGCATGCTGATCTAGACCCGGGTTCAATTCTAAATTGGAGTAGCCCTTTACAGGAAGAAAGAAATATCAGATTTCGGGTGTTTCGTTTTTTGGAATGTCGTCTAACTGTATCACCCACGACATACAGTATCCTAGTTTATCGTTGCAATAGCACCACGGAAGGTCGCTAAGTTTAGTAATCCCAAATTATCTGTAGACGAATAGTAACAATGACCATTCTAAAATAAGCCGTGAAACGTACCTCCGTAGAAATATTTTTGGGGTTTATCATCATCATTACAAGCGGTAATAAGCGGTGGGACAGTAGTTGTGTGATCAGGTCTCCCCTCATAATGGGAAAGGTTAAGGCCACCACACTGACCAAGTGCGAATAGACAGACTTTATACATCTTTTATAACATAAGGTGAACACTCAGACATATTGATTTAACATAGTTTTGCTTCCCTGAAACAAGTGATAATAAATTTGTTTTGAAAAATTTAAAGTGCATGCAGGATCAAACCCGGGTTTCCGGTGCGGATTTGTGGACTTGATATACGAACAATAAATTGAAATTTGGAATATGAAACATAAGATAGCTGATTAAATAAGTCAGCAAAGAAACTGATAAAAAAACCTTTTTGTTTTATTTTTTATCGTGTAATGTCTTAAATTTTCAAAATAAAAAAAAAATCATACGATTGTCGTATTCGACAGTATATTTTTAACGTGTTTCGATTATAACATCGGAGTAGTATCACTGCTTGCTTCTCGGCCAGCAAAACAATGCGTTAGTAACATTTTTGTAACTAATATTTATAGAAAGCTTTAACCATCTACAAACAACCAGCCCGTCTTCTCATTTAGTTACTACACACTGAAAAGCTTCGAACGCTAAATATCTACTATATAAGACGCTAGGTCTATAGGTATATACTGGACTATTGGTCTAATCCAATAATGGTAGCGTCCCGTTTTGCTGGACCGAACACATATTAAAACGATAAGGTAATCAGGGGACTGGCACGCGATTTTATTATCAGATCAAAGCACTATGACCTGCGGCTGCCGCATGCGTCGTGCGGCATGCGACTGTCAGCCGTCTTATGCAAAACACGGTTTTATTTAACTATGTTTTAATTTTATTATATCCGTGTGAAATAAAACCATGTTTATAAGCTTTGTGCATTACCAGAAATTCTTATCTTTCGGATTTACCAACAATAAAACGTCAGCAATGAGCAAAACCGGAGAACGAACCCGGAGTCCCTTATGCGGACGGAGTCGTCGTTTGTCTGAGAACAATAACATGATAATAGGTTATCTGACAGTAAATGGTATGTGCGGTCCACAAAAATCTATCACACCAAAGACAACACCGGCGCGTGGCCGATCAAGTAGTAACCGAGGAATCCGCTTTTAATATTCTCATCATATCGTTATTAAAGACGTCATTACAAAAAATTCTAGTATTAAATACTCACCAATCTCGTGTATTTTACACTTCCCAATAAAATTAATATATTTGTTAGCAATGTAAAGACAGAATCAGACAGATATCCACCACCATGACATAAGAAACATCGAGCAAATTGCATTAAAGCATCATTGCTGCAATCTCGTTACCCCATTCCCATAACTTTAAGAGAGGAGACCTAACAACACTGAGGAAGTTATGAAATGTCATAATGAAGTATCTTTCTGGCTTTCGTGTGCAATTAAAATCAACCATTAAATGTTTTAGGTTGTAAATTAATCACTATTCTGATCCCTGAGTGAGTGAGAATAAGGTGACCCGAACCGTCTGCTCGTATACCTGCTCAATAAAATAAGCTCGAGCATCTGCTAAGATAGGACTTCATGACTTCTTTGCAAGCTAGCGATGCATGCAATGTCTTCATCCAGTTTCTATCAGATGGCCCACTGAGTTTTCAGCTATGAAAAATAAACGTAAACATTCACACACTCACACCCTGGCACAAGGCTTCCGTGTGTTGCAGAAGAGTGTGACAGACGTACACGAATATGACATCACAAACACTCATGCCCCAAGAACAAATATTTACTGTGACGTTAATGTCTGCTCCGGCCTGTGATCGAACCCGGTACCCCTCGCTCATTAGGCAGAGGCACTACCAACAATAACAGGGTGGTCATTAATATTGAAGCACTACAACGAAAGTAGTAAAGTTTCTAAATAATAAAAATAAATTGAGCATAACAGCTGGTCTCGTAGAAGTTGTGCATATACCTGCTGCGGTTCCCACAGCCGCATATGTCAGCCGCACGCCGCAAACCGTAATAGTGTCACGACTAACCCAAATGTGTCAAAAGCGTCACATTAAGGTGCTTAGTGACCAGGATTCGTTTATGCCCGCTAGGTCAAGAGCTGACCTGTTTGTCGGTGAATGTTAGAAGCGTTGTAGCTAAAAATTATTATGACAATCCAACAATGAAAATCCGTTTATTTTCTTCAAGGCGTGCTTTTGAAGCTTTGAAACGCATTTAAGCTTTATGGTATAACAACAAAGAAGGGAAAATATTATAGTAGTTTATGAACAGTTATTGTCAAGGAATATATTATAAAGCTTTTAAGTTCTTTTTATGGGTTTTGAAAGTAGTAGAAATGGTGAACAGTTCAATTAAGTCCTCTAGTGGAAATAGTAGGCATAAATAAAAATACGTATTAAGTAATCCATACCAAACCAGAGTTCATAAGCTCGACAAGTCATTTATCGTTACGATGATTACAACTCATATTTGTCACATTCTTAGGCTCAAATCTCCCCCCATAATGCGAGGGGTTAAGGCTAGTCCGCCATGCTGTCAAGTGTGGTGGGCAGACTTTATACACCTTTGAGCTATCAACAGTGAAATAACTAGGCTACCAGACACATTTATCTAAGAGACAGATACATTTTCGTATAAGGTCGTGTTTTCTATGTTTGGTTAATTACATATCTCTACATTGTATAAAACAAGGTTACTGTCTGTCTGCTTAAAATCAATAATCTCAATTAAATACAAATAGACAGAGTTATTCACGTAAAAGGTTTAACAACAGTCAAACGTGAAAAATTTGTCAAACACCTGATTAAAACAGGTAACAATTGCTTCATAGGCGGTTAAAATTCGTGAAATTAAAGATTTGGTTGGAGCAATCGAGCGAGGTAAAGTTATCGGTAATTGTATAACTTTTGGCGATTATGCACTAGCAATAACATATTGACGCCACGTGAAAACCTGAATCGTGCAGTCGATGTTTTCTACATTCCTAGTATAATTATGGTTATATGTCGTTGATCATACGTTCCACTTCTTCTAATTCTGCTTCGAAGCAAGTTATGTTTGTGGTCTAATAAAATTTACTATAGTTTTATGTCTATATTTTTATTGAAATGGAAGCATTATAATATCTTACCTATTCCTATTTTTCTCTCATTCCAACAAACAAGCAGTGGAGATACGTGATAGTCAAATCAGCGCCACTCACATACGTTTAAAGACGTACTCGATGTTTGAAATGCCAGGGTTGTAGCCGAAAAGTTGACGATCAAAGACAAAGCAAAGTAACCGCCTGTTAACTGTTCCTTTTGTAATCCTTCATCCTCTACGATTCGGAATAGTGCTCTCTTGGACCCATACAACTTCAAACCAAACCCGCGGCTGCTTAACTCGTTCTATTAATGAATTCCTTCTTATGCATCTCACAACTCCTCGAACTATCAGAGGCATATCTTAACAGCTATTCGTGTCAACGAGGTTTCCCATCGAAGATTTCAGGACGAAATTTGAAGCAGTAGTCATTTAAATCAGAAATTATATCATTAAAATGCAACACTTCGCTCCAGAACTTCGATCTGTGTCTGTCGAATTGTTATGCGATTAGCGATCGTTGACAAAGGAGTATCTACAAATTGGCGTCGTCGTAATGTACGACACAATATCGTATCTTTTCGTCGTACGGTGTGTCGTATGGGTAAATCAGTGAAAATATTTTCGATGCAGTTACTTTTCACTATTTGGGGAATAATGGGCTTCGTTCTTCCATGAGTTCAAGAAACGTTCCACTCCTAGTGATGCACGGTTGAACGATGGTTCATAAAGGAGATTTGAGCATTTGGACCAAGTTATGTTTTGAAAAATGGCCTACATATATTATTCTATTTTAAAACCTATTTGTGAATTGTGAAGCCCATAACAATCGAAATTACTCACATTATGAATTAAATCGAACAGCATGCATCAATCGTTAATCGATAAATGTACATACATTAGACATTAAATTAAAATTCAAAAGCGCGAAATGATTGATTAGTACTCTGAAATACTCATATATTTATTGCAATCAATAATGAGTAAGAATATCTACATAAAAATGTTTTACGAATAGATTCACGTAAGATGAATAATTGTCTGCTATAAGTCGTAACAAAGAATAATACCAGCTTTAATGCGACATTCTCATTCGTTTTATAGTTTTAACCCACGACTAGTGCTTTTTGAAATAATGTTCTTGTGTCAGGATGTAATAAAACTTGGTTTATAATATTACGTACTTTCAATTAGTTTCTTGTAATATGAATCCATATGCAGTATAGTTACCTATACCTATCACCGAAATTCAATAATAAGCTACTACTTCAAAACTATTTACTACAAAGTAAATCAATGTCAAGTTATCGAATCTTTATTTTAATTGCAGTGTTTTTGATTGAATATGTTTAAATCGTCATAACCTCACTGTTATATAATCCCTAATAGCTATGATCACAAATTGCCAAAATGCACCAAATTTTCGATGAACGTTTAATAGTCATATTCAATGATATATCTTTCTTCTTGTTTCATGCGTAACCCAAGATATTTGGTCTTTTTGACGAATTCCATAGATGGCGCTGTATCAAAGTTATATGTCAGTGGCGTTATCGAAAATCTACTCTAAATCTACTTTCTCATGAGTAAACAATCCCGAGCTCTAAGCAGTATTACAATATAGATAATGATGCGAATGCCACGCCACATTGCAACTACCCTGATTAGGAAACGTCGAATGTTAAGGACGATTTCTAATCAAAGGACTCGCTCTCTTGAAGGAATATTCGATGTGAGATAACCATAATCAATTAGAGTATCGATCATTTTAGGTGTGGGATATAAACTAACACTTTTTAGGGCCTCAATGTATTCGTACACTGACTACACAATTACTTTACAATCAATTATTGGATAGCGGAGCAACACGTTATGCGGTTTTTGTGTTCGATTTGTCCAATATATAATTCATAATGTATCAAAAAAATATTCGAAAATTAGTACAGATTATAAAAATATTTTAATACATTCTGGAGTATATGCATGAATCCGTGTATTTTTTATGAACTTCTTCACATACTATGTAGTTAACCGCAGTTAAAAGGCATCACGATCAGCCCAGACTTGAATCTGACTTTTATCTGTCACATAAATATCTGCCGCGGCGGGGAATGAATCCCGAAAACTTCGGTGAATAAGAATGTAAGTAAAAGTGAAATTTAACAAGTACGTTAAATTTTCAGTGTATTCATTGTCAGCTGACTTTTCTGCTTATCTGTGTTGATCGCATTACACCATGACCGTATTTAATGCAACATTCCATTTATAATAGTGAATAAAACTATAAAGCTAACTGTTAGGACTATTTCAGAAATTTATGTTTCAGACCACATTTTATGGTTTAATTACTACGCACGTTTTAAAAAAAAAAACAATATACTTACGCGAGAAACATAGAGAACTCTTTGTTATGGAAATAACGCTGGGGAAGTTAAAGGTTTTCAAATAAAGAATAATTGTGTTTAAAGCTTTTTTAAGCGAGTTCAAGTAGTTGTAAGTAAACAATCAGCGCCATCACTTAAAATACTTATAAACTACCATAGACCATGAACTAAATATATTGTACTTTTGTCTATAAGTTACTCAACATAAATATATAAAGCTGTCAATTGAAAATATATATATATATTTTTCTTAATGAACTTGGCCGGTAATTCAATGGGCAATCGTAAATTATATTGATTTAAAATGCTAAAAATATAAGTTGGACATGAGTGTAATAAATAACATTAAGTGCTTTCTGTAACTGTGAGAAGACAAAAAAGCTCCTTGGAAGTTCTTGCCGCTTCTTCTTCCGGCACCACTCACGGTAGGGATTTGTTGGAGCGATAGCGTAGATTAACTTTCTAAAAGTGTTTGTAAACAAAAAAAAATAAAAAACCAACTTCGAATAAATATTATTTGATTATATAAATATCATTATATTTGTTATAGCTACTTTCCTCCTTTTTTGTCATCTTCTTATCATAATCGGTATACTATTATTTAACTATAAAATTCGTAATTTTGACAATGCAAAACGTCAGCTCGCGAACGAAATCAATACGTCACTAAGTTCGCGTTGGTTCTCCTTTAAAATGTTGGCACCAAAGAATCGGTGCCAAAATATGAGTTGAATTTTAATTACATTTCGATGTTTCGAGGTTAAATAAATCTTAATTGATTAATTCTGACGTTATTTTAGAAAATTTTATTCATTGTAATAAAAAATATGCCGAACTTATTGCTTAATGCATTTTCTAGCATCTGTCCATTGGGCTATACTGATATAAGTACACATAGAGCAGTGCAACAGATAGACAGTAAGTTTAACAGTATAGATAGATAGTAAGAATGCTCGTAGATAGTAAGAGATCTCCTGTATGGGACTCGAGTTCGAATTCGGCACCTCTAATTTTTAAAAAATATGTACAAGTATATTTTTTTTTGCATATAGATTTCATTAGGTTTTATGAAACAAAGGTGTTTTAGCAAAGACGTAATTTATAAGCACTTTGTGTATGAATAACATTTTACTAATCAAATATATATTGGTATTAATTTTTAATAATTATATTTTACAAGTTGCGTAAAGTTTGTCAATCCACATCCGACACAAGACCGGCTTCTTCGCTACTTTTAAAACTATACGCAAACATTTCCACACGACGTCCGATATCATCTAGATGCTCCTATCAATGACCTAATTTCATCTTGAGACGTTCTCGCCTTGCAAATGATTCCATTATCATGCAATACTGATCGAAAATCGATCCGACCGAATTGTGTGCCGGCCTTATTACTATACATAGAATTCCAGCCTTCTTCGCAGCGAGACGGTAGCATTGTCCGGCAGTAGATTAGATGGGTTTTCTATTGTTACGAATATTAGGCAGTTATTGTATGGAATAAGCTTTAGATTACATTACTCTTCACAAGGATAATATGTTAAAATTGGACAGATTTAGGTACTGACTGTACTGGTTGTAGGGTTGAATCTATATAGTTTAAAAACTATTTAATAATTTAAGTATTTTGTCAATACACTTATGCACATGACTGTTTGGTTTTGCTGCCGTTTTGGTAAAGTTTAACATTTAAGAAGAAAAATAGCAACATTATTTTTCAGTACATATTTTACATTTACAATATAACAATTAAAAAGTCCTATGGTGAAATAGGTTGCGGCACTATTATTTCCAAGCGTCCTGGTCTTTTGTATATCTATCTATACCACGATATAATTTACCTACCAATATTGTTCAATACGATCCTTGGAAATGTAATTTATTTCAAATATAAAACGCTCACACAAACATACACACTCTTTACGCGAGCTATATAACAAAATATATAAATATAAATATAAATATAAATAAAAATATAAATATAAATATAAATATAAATATAAATATAAATATAAATATAAATATAAATATAAATATAAATATAAATATAAATATCAATATCAATATCAATATCAATATAAATATAAATACATATATATATACATTATATAACACAATTAGTACGAAACAAACGACAATCTTCGATTTGAAATTGCTGACCCTTGTCCAAACTGGGGTCGGTTACAATAAATTAAATTTCTATTTGAAGTCGGCCACATATGTTACAACTTTTACTTAAAATAAAAAAAAAATGTAGTGCCTAATAATTGCTCTTCGTAATTATTTCAAATACACTATTCGCATTAAAAGTTGTGAAAATGTATATCATTAGTTTGTATGTGTACAGCTCCCTCTCGGCCTTACCCTCTAAACTAAATGTGCCATACAAGTGTAGCTATTCACAGACAGATATTGTACTGTACGTAAAATCCTATTATATACTATTAGTGGCACTTTTCGATATTGCTTTACACAATACGACTTCAGAACTATTAATGACGTTTACAATGCTGCTTGCCACTAGCGCCATCTACTTTTAACCAGATGACCTACATATAGTTATTTGAAATCATTTTTTTAACCCTTATTAAAAAATATTTACAATTTCAGGTATATGGTTAATCTATTTTTAAATCCAAGCCGAGCCTCATACTCTTGAACAACGTTGGATAGCAAGAGAGCAAACAAATTAGTGATGAACTTGAGTTTATCTTGTTGAAATTCACTGGACCTTAATACAGAAATTGGTCGCGGAAACTTGTAAGATTCTATAACAGCCTGCTAGTTACAATCCTCGCTTGAAAATTGCGAAATATTTTTACACATTTCAATTATAATGTTTGGTCAGGTACTTAGCAGGCACTTGGAGGACTGCCCAGCCTGAGCGGAAGACCGCGCGGAGCTACGCGCGCTCGTGGGGAACGACCTCTCGCTGCCGACCGTGATAAAACACATGGTCGACAGTGAGACGTCGTGGAAAGCGGTGCAGGCCTTTACGGAGTACATAATGCTCCGCAAAGAGGCGGCGGAGAGAGAGAGCGAGAGGCTACCTCAGACTTCCCTATCCGCCGCCGGCGCACAGGGGGCAGAAGGCGGGCCTACGGCCTGCACCACTTGCCCCCATAACAACAGCCGGTCGGGCGGCGGATACGGGAATCCGTCGTCCGACTTAACGGCCCGGGTTGAAAGGCGCGCCGGTGTCGAGCGCGCCTTTACCCCAGCGGGAAGCCGAAGCGCCAACTCGCCTGCCACCCCAACCCTCTCATCAAGGAGAAGGGCTAGAGAGTGCCGTGCCTAGGCCGCCAAGGCCGGGCTGAGGCCGCCAATTTAGCGGCCGCCGCGCAGGGACAGTGGAGCGAGAGTAGCACACTGTCCCGGCACCCAAGCGGTAGGTGTCGACACCGTGTGGTTTTAGTGGGTTCGAGTCCCACATACCTGTTCGGCTCCCCGTGGCCGGATAGACGAGACGAGGGTCTTTCCACACGTTAAAAAACGTTAAAAAAAAAAGGTACTTAACAAGCAAGTTAAGGGCGATTTTCTTTATCGGCACAGCCTCTGTGACGCCCGTAGCGTTGTACATCCACAGCCGACCATGTCGACATACTTTCTGATGCGGTGCTGTTTCCATAGCTGCCTTTCGATGTACAAGGAAGCCACTGTGTAACGGTGCCTTAAGTCATATAATTTAGAGCAAATATAATTATGATACGCAATTTCATAGTTTAATTTCGATTAAATATTTTTAGAATAACACTGCCTTAATATCGTATCCGCTACTATATTTTCCAAATTTTCATAGACCAAAGTTCACGAGGGTTTGTCTAAATTAACGATATTATTGTGTGCATGAGTATGTACCCACGATATATACATACTTATGATTGTTTTTGAGTGAGTTAGCCCATGTGAGCATTTGCTTTAAAACGCACCTTTCGAAGTTGTATTCGCTTTTCGTATTAAATTTATAATTTATATAATTTAATTAACTAATTATTTTACTTACAATTATAATTACTAAATATTTTTTAATATTAAATATATGGCTCCTGGAACGCATGTGACAAGCATTCCAGTGCCTTACTACTGGGCAGTCTGGCCGGTCCAGTATTGTATTCAGGAGACTGTCGGTGCTGTCCCGCACCCTCCGCATCACTGAAGCTACGCGTTTCCGTAAAATAGTGTAGAAACTATCAACGCGAGCCTCCATAAACATACCGGATGCGCTACAGAAGCGAGGCAGCCCCATCAGCATCCTAAACCCATTGTCATACTGGACTCGTAGGGCGTTGAGTGATCTGCTGGTATATTTGGCCCATAGGCTGCACGTGTAGAAGGTTTGGCAGTATGCTTTAAAAAGTGTGATTTTGACCTCTGCACTACACCATGCAAAACTACTCGTCAACATGTTGCATCTCACCGCCAACGCCCTACGCTCCCGTTCAATATCCAGGTCATCAGAGAGGTCAGCGCTAACCCAATGCTCGAGGTATTTAAACTTGGTGACTTTATTTAAGACCGTGCCTCCAAGTTTAACTGGAGGAACGACCCTGGGTGCTCTATTCCTTGCTTTAAAAACGAGGAGTTAACTTTTTGCTACGTTATACCTAAGGCCGTCGGTCATCACGTACCTCTCACGTACTCCAATAAGAGCCTCAAGTCCTTTAATTGACGGGCTGAGCAGAACCATATCATCGGCATAGCTGATGTTGTTAACAAAAGTGCCATCAATTGAACAGCCTACTCCGGCTTTGCTGAGCCCCTCAATCAGTCCATTTATGTACAGGTTGAAGAGCCCAGGAGAGGTAAGCCCGCCCTGCCCCGCTTAAAATAAAATCATAAATAATTATTCACAAAACAAAAACATTTGAAAATCTCCTACTTCATATAGAACTATCTCAAGGACAATTCTATTTTTATTAAATATGTTTATTTCCCACTATCTTGTTCCACCTTGGCAATCTCTATCCAGGGCTGTACCATAGCATCATGGCATCATATATGAGTCACAAATCGGCATCACCTAGTCGTTTGGAATCGTATGCTTCTCTTGTCAAGACATTCGCACCATTCGCTTACTTTTTAAGCCGGAATATTAAATGATAAACTTATGCCAATATATTTTAGTTCAACGTTTCGAATAAATTATAATTGATTCCATATCATCTTTGGTTCTTCAATATGTTCTTCATTAAACAGGAAAACAAAAATGGTTAAATAATAAGAAAAAGTTTCTATGTGTGGGGAAAAAATCTAATTTAATCAAATCAATCGAAGTTTGATACAGTTCTAATTTATTTACGACGTACTCCAAGGCTTTATGGGCGAAGTTCGTGAAATTTCAGAGGCTAGCCGCCTGATGTTATTATGTATACGAATTAGGTACATTCATATTGAGTTTTTTTATGCTAATGACTAAGAAATGAGTAGACGTAAAGATTGTGGCTGTAATCTTGTACGGACTTCAAATTTTCAAATTGATGTCCGCGTTATATAATTTATATTATACAGGCATCGTAAGACGTCGTGGTTACTCTCACATCATTTCTGTCGTCCTGCGTTCCAGTACCGTGGAATACAAACAGTATTCCGTCTAGAACGGTTGTGCTACTTGTGAGCCTTTGTTAATTCTTGCAGGGCGGGCGGGGTTAAGACAGGCATGTAATAAACTTTACTTCTCAGATATCTTTGAGAGAGATCGTTGAGATTTTTTCGTGCCCTTCGTTCTTCAGAACCAATTAAGTTACAGAATCATCATTAAATGAAACCCAACATATTATATCAATTTTTCGAATATGTTTTGTTACCGTTAAAATGTAATCATGTTTGACGCAAACACAATCAGAATTCCAGATATTCTGAAACAGGTTATTCTGCTTCTATACAAGGTTTGTGCGCTACGCTTTACTTCCAAGTTTTATCGACAAAGTTCGGCAAAGTTCGAAAACTTGCCTTTGAGATGTTTTTCTCTTAACGAATGATGTTTTAAATGTGTTTTGTTTGTATTTTAGTACGTAAAAAACATTTGCTCTTAAAGTAAAGTTAAATTGGCTTCATGGCTTTTAAAAATCATTTGGCTTAAACACAAGCAACCAAGGTACTCAGGATTTTTTTTGTTATTTATTTAATAATTGATGTACTTAAAATAATGAAACTAAAGATGACATTTTGTACGATACATTAAAACGATACCCTTTGCTGTAAATGTAAATGTATGTAAATAAAATATTTTAATAACAAACAATTAAAATGTCAAATCTAAATAAAAAAATAAAATATGTATTTTACATATTTACTTAAACTTACTTGCGATAATATATATATTTTACTGCATTACGACGTCAAACTCCTGTTGTGGTTCTGTATATCTTTCTTTTTGCTTCTGTTTACTTTCTGAAGAGTAGAAAGGGTTGTTAGAAACCAGTATAACCTCTGGTGTGGTTCAGAGTAATCTCTGCCGTAATTGACTAAGCTATTATCAAATCTTTTACGCCTGTCTGGACCTAAGGTTAATTAACTGATGATTTCTAATTTTCCACGCCATATTGCTCGGCTAGATAATATTCAGCGTAAACTAATGACTTAACTATAGATTTTAGTATAGGAAATGTCATATTCAAAACAGAAAGACGTTCAGTAAACATCAAATAGATTTTTTTAAACAGTAACAGATCGAAATATTTTGCACACAACTATCTAATTTCATTAAAACCTCAGTAATTGTGAGTACCCATTACAATTAAAATGTATGTCCGCGATGATAAATAATCGAATATAATTTATTAGGTGTTTCAAGTGGTCCTTTAAAAATATAATTTGCTCTAATTTATTTACTTATTTTCCACAAGTTTAAGGGTCCCTATTAGATGCTACAACTCTGGCTGGGTCGCATAACACATACACATGTACATGAATGACAAAGATGCCTGGACAAAATTAGTGTCGAAACCAGTTCCGCACAGGTTTAAATTTTAAACTTTTGTAATTACCATATGTTGTTTAAAAGATGTGCTGAGGAGTTTCTTTCGCCGTTTCTTCTCCTCATTTTTAAAGCACCTTTTCGAAACGGTGGTAGAAGCAAAAAATGACGTTCTTAAGTGTATTTACTAAATACCTATATGATTAAATAATTTTGAATTTGAATTTAAATATCTGATTATATATTAACAAGCCAAAAGTACAAGAAGTCAAAAATTAGTTATTCTCCATATATCGACTACGCTTTTATAATAACCCGCCGTCAACTGCGTAGGTGGCCACCCTCATTAAAATATTTGGAGGATCAGTTGCCAGTCAGTTGCTTCTTTTTTGTCGGGCAACGCCTTGTTGATACTCGTACCCGCACGAATGTCTAGTGGTAAACACAACTTCACTTTTACATGTACAATTTATTCCTAAGTCATAGATTCGTGTCACACAAACTAAATTTATGTGACACCGAATTTCGTATCTCATTCTGCGTTTATAAAAGTTTCGCCGACGAAGTTCATAAAACTTCACGAACTTGTTTCTTTACTTCTTCCCATCGTATAAATGACAGATTACTAAGTATATATTGTGGGTTATTAAAATATGTAGGCCAATATGTGGATTAATGACAATGTAGATTTAAATAACATTATACCATCCGATATAAACAAAACAGGCTACCGAAGGAGTTAAATGTTATAAAAGCTTGTCCCGAGATTTACCCGTGTACCAACTAGACTTGCATGACATACTTATCATAATTAATTCTATAAAAAATATGTTTCCTATAAAATATGCAAATCATATAATATAATAATAATTTATATCATATAATAAATTGTGTAATGCATGTAATAAATTGATTGGTTTGATTCAATTTAAAGTTTATTTTCTTCTTTTTAGGGCAATTAAATAAAAGCTTGTTTTTAAAAAAGGTTTTTTACCACAAATTTATGCCACAATTTTCTTTAATCTTTTATAAATACTGAGATTATAAGGATTGTCATTATTGGCTAAGTTTTAGGCATATATATGGCACTGGTATATAAATCTGCATGAATTCGTGGGGTACAATTCGTTTTTTACACTATTAACCTTGGATAAGTTGTCACCTAACAATAGCTGACTACCCTTGCCTCTATCTGACACATTCAAAGGTAGTTTTAGGCGGATTCACACATCGATTCGCTTCAATCAATATCGCTGGGGTTGCAATTAATCGCAATGTATCTGTGAGCATTAATACAAATTAAAATTTTATAACTAAAACCACACTATTTACCCGTATTGTATTAATAATATAATAATGATTCAATTATATAATGTAATAATTCTATATTATATTCGCGGTGCAGGTGAACTCACAAGAGTTTTCTAGTTTTGAGCAAATATATACTTATAACGACCTAAACATACAAATTATCCCCTTACAATAAAATTAAAACTACTTTACCAGTTAAATCCTTCAGATCTATCCTACTTTATTAAGACTAACGTATTCACTACAATCTCAACCTAATTCCAATTATAGAAAGACGAATATTGCATAAACACAGCTCGCTCCCGTGCTATTCATCTCTGACCGCATTTTTTTATTATAGAGTAATAGTTTGACGTATTGAAAATTGAGCTCAAAGTCGCTAGCTAAAGGATGTGAATTGCTTGTGAACAGGTGGTTCGTATGCTATCTACATCTGAGATGTAGTGGTATCAGGTAGCCGTCACCCGTGGATAAATATCTCAAGAGTGTTGGCCCTGCGCGGTTCGGCTTGCTACGCTGCAGATGTAGGGGAACGTCCACAAAGACGATTCTACACTAACAATATCTCAAATATTAATAAAATTGTACACTAAAAATAAAATAGATTGGATTAGTTAATTTTTAGACTTCAATTTATTTTTATGGAAGATAAGATATGCCTAAAATTGCATAATTTTTTTTTATTTGTTTCGATGGATTCTCCGACCTATAGTCTCAAAGACAAGTTTTAACTCCATGTAAGATATGAAGAAATATTTTTGTGTTTTCGCACCAAGTAACTCATGAATTATTGTATATTTATATAATATATATATATAAAAAAATATAGATAAAATAAATTATTCAGTGTATCCAAGCTTAATGTGTTGTCAAAACATAAAAGCGTGGATAATTTAGTAGACACAGTGATATCTTATTGAGATTCAATGTACAAGGATACAAATATCTCAAAGAAGGCCTATAATTATATTCCCTGCTTCTGTTATACAAATTGTATACTGCACCTACATAATACTTAGTAGTGAATATTGATAGGAAATAGAGTGTTTTAGCGGATTATTTGACACATACAAGATAAAGTTCACTTGATTGTAAAGTATGTGTTACAAAAAAATATTTTTAAGGTAACTGTATCAATTTTCTTAGCTATAGAAATAACTTTTCGAGTTAAGTAACTCAGGTTCTAACATCCTAGAGGGCAGACATGTTTATGTAACCAATAAATTCACAGGTAGGATCTGTATGGGACTTGGATGTATAATTTGTGTATCGATTGCATCCTCAAAACAGATAAGTCTAGTACAGTGTTTGAGACATTCTAATGTATTATTGCTATGTATATCGATATCAAGATGAGCGAATTGTCAATTCAATATATGAACGAAAATAAATTTTAATAAGAAAGTTAAAAAATCGGATTTTTCGAGATACCAAATAGTTATTGAATTTTAATTAAAAATACACATCGGCAGTGATGTCCATGGTGTGACGATTAAAACACAAACACACGCACGCATACATATATATCTTATTATATTATTTGATTATTATGACCCTTAAGTGAATAACAAATTCATTTATCATCATTGAATCTTAATATGTGTGCAAAGTTTAAGATAAATTGAGAAAATTTTCTTGAAAAATTCCATTTCAATTGTACATATATAAATACTGAGGAAGCTAATATACAACGCAAAATATGGCGCAGAATCACAACAGCTACACTGCGTTGCAAACAGCAAACGTCCCGAGAAGTTGGCATTTATGAACACGACAATAAAATGTTTACTCATCCGGCAATTGTGTCGAACTCGTAAAAATATCGCCCCTGAAGCTATCTACCAGAACTTCCAGTAACCGCAGCTTAACAATATACGCATACGGCAGTATCTTCTGCGCATGCCTGAGACTTACTCATTCCGGACTATTTGTTTTGTCGTTACAATATCAAAAAGCATTGGATTGCTCGGAAAGTAGCATCTATCTGCTATAATTTGGACGAACAGTACCGCATAGTGTCCAGTCAGTGTTACTCACCTAAAAATCGTTACTCGCGCGTGAGTGTTGGCGGAATCAATCACGCAGCTGTCATGCATTCCCGCCAATAGTTGAAGTTTGACCGCGTGAAAGATTCAAAAGAGTTGTGGAACACATGTGAGCGTTTGAATAGAATCTGGGTTACATTTTACCGTTTTATTCGGTGGTTTGCGCGCTGTAAAGAGTGTCGGCAGTGAATTCACACGTGAGTTATCTGCAATACGACGGAACTAGGCCGCAGAATCAATCGCGCGGCAAATCTCTGATTCGATATCGGGCGACATATCGGGCGATAGACACATTATCATCACATTTAGCACTGCAGTGTGAACTTGTACTTCGATGTCGAACGTGGTACAAAATATATTGTGAGTTCTATTGACTGTGCAGAATACTGAAATCGATTTCAGCTATCGTTGCTTGCAAATATCGCGTCTTTGAATAGACGTCTTATATACGGTAACTGCGAAGATCTTTCAAAAGAAGCTCTCGGATCGCCACCATGAATATAACTTCTACGACGGATGGTATGTATTAAAACATTTAATAATTGACCTGTAGTGACCATCTGCAATGTTAAAACCATCCTAATTGCTTGCACTTGAATGCGTATCGTTGCGGTATTTCGACCATCTACAAGATTGGACCTTAAACCCTGAATATTAGAATCAAATTACGATACCAACGGATGGTGTAATAGTCATTGGATCTGAAGCTTTATGGCGGTAGAGATAAGGTAGGAAAGAAAAATATCAAAGGGTTTTATTTTATATATAGTTTAAGCGAAAAGCTTTCCAGCCACAAATGAATGTTAGCATTAGGTGAACACGAAAACGTATGTTGCCTATACTTTGTTTAGTTCTGAATTACTTTTGTCAGGCAAATGCTATTACGATTATATGAGTTCTGAAGAAACAATGTAATATAGTGATTTCGACTGTGCGAGGTACAAGTACATTAAAACTCAATGCATTTATGACATACGCGTAGACTGTAAATAATCTCGCTAATGACATAACTTTGAACATCTGTCATGAACAGTTTTATGTGAAGAGTTATATGTATGTAGTAGAGACGCACTCTCATCACAATACCTCACCATCCAACTGTTGGCTTCAGGTGTCATCTCACACCGTAGCACCCATAGTCCACCATGTTGAGCAATGGAACGAAATCGCAGGCTTCAAATGTTTGCCTTAACCGAATCAAATGTAAATTAGTTTATATTACGAACATAATAAGAACAATCAGGATTCGAAATGTATGTAGGATTCGAATCGGACGAAAGAGATTCACATACAAACCACTAATCAAAAAAGGCTTATGTGCATGCATCTTATTTTAAATTACTAAAGTCACTAACTAACTTCAACAAACGCCTAGACACCTATTCAACATTAATCTACGAATGAATTTCTTTTCATAATTTAACTACTTCCTCATTTGCATCATAATCGAAACGATATTAGGGTTGTAAGAAGTTCGTAATTCATTCTCGAGTCCAAGCCATTTTCCGCAGCATAGAAACCCTTGTAACCAAAAGAGGCAGCAATTGGGCCAAGTTCTTTTGTAGGTCGCCAAGTTCTGCAGACAACGTGGAAAAATTCTGTAATCGTAAGGCCAAGCAAAATCAAGTCTCCCAATTATAAATTATTTAACCTTTTTTTTATGAATAGCCAACAAACGAGCAGACGAGCCACCTGATGGTAAGCGGTTACCGTCACCCATGGACATCAGCAAGACCAAAGGTATCACTGATGCGTAGTCGTCCAGGAAATTAGAAGAAGGTAAGAAAGACGGTACTTTACTAAAGTTTATTTGGTTGCAGTGTTACAGAGCCTCTTAAGAAGCGGCCTCATCGCTTCCACCTTAGTTGGAGTTAATAATTATGATGTTAGGAACGTGTATCAGCGATATTGAGAACTTATTTTCATATGGCCCCTACTGTAACATTATAAATAATATGTGCCCATTTACATTGCTACGTATATTATAAGTGAATATAAGTGCACTGCACGCATTGCTGCATCTCACTCACTATAGCAAACATGTCGTGATCGACGCATTCTTGCACTTTGTTCGACCTAACTTTTATTCGCCAAGTGTTTGCAGTAGGGATCTTATGGATATGACATTTCATATCTGGATACAGATACAGACATATAAAAAATATTTTAGCGGTTTCGGTTACGTTTTCGGAATTGAAATTATTTCCCATTATCCGATTCGGATAATTTTGGTGACGGATATTAAATGATTTAGGAATTGGAAAAATATATAATATATGCACAAGGTAGCACTTAGACTTTATTTATAGTTATTATCTGGTATTACAATCATACACTGGTGGCTCTTTCATGGGTAGATGTGTAAATATTTATAATAAAATTCCATTAAAATTAACAGAAATGCCATATTGTAAATTTAAAACTCACGTCAAAGGCGTTCTTATGCGGAAAGGTTATTACAAACTTGATAATTACTTTCAGGATAAGACTGCTTGGACATGAGTTTAATATTAAGCCAGTTTAAGCGCGTTCTATAACTGTGAGTAGGAAAAAAAACTCCTCGGAAGTTTCTTGCCGCTTCTTCTTCCGAGACCACTCACAGTAGGGATTTGTTGAACCGATGGCGTAGTTTGACGTTCGAAAAGTGTTTGTAAAAACCAACTTAGAATAAAATATTATTTCATTTTATTTCATTTCATACAAACGAAAAAAACCTTAAAGTTTTAATAATAAAAACTGTCTAAAAATGAGAGCGATGCGGCTAGTTATTGACTAAACCTGATGATAACATGTCTCATTTAAACCGTCTCGTATCCGAAATTATTCGAACCTTTTTTGTCGGATTCGGTTACGGTTATGGATATATTTATATTTCAGATATCCGATAGTTTCGGTTACGGTTACGGAGCTCCATAACACGCCTAATTTGGAGTAAAACGATCGATAAGGCACTTCGTTCCAAATAAAGTTGTGTACGTTTACTGCCGATGAGAACTTACTGGCAAATCTGAAGTTCGGCAGTTCTACTCGTAAGACATACATACCCTTTCGATAATGCTCAACAACAGTTCTCTTACGATAATTTGTTAAATCACTACCGTGTCTGACAGTGCCTTTACATACGTGGGAACCACTTATGTTATTTTATCCATAGTAATTATCCAAAACAGAATTTAAGGTATCCGTCTTTGATTCCACATACAGAACTGTGAGCTATTCACTTAAGTCACATATCAAGCGCAATAGATTTATGGCGAGCATGCATCATTCCGTCGCCTGCGCAGCATCAACTTTGTGATTCTTGAATTTCACAGATCAAAACCACCGTTTATTCTACCGTGGAACTATTATAATATTAAATATTATAACTAATTTAATCATGTATAAAAGATAATAAAGTTTACCGTAATGTTCTTTCAATATAAGAAATATCACTTATTTGTTATTTTCAAATCATTTATTACGGTTTCATAAGCAATTATATTTATCATTTACGGTCTCACTACCGAAAAATCAAAAGTTATGTTGAATTATTAATTATAAGTCTAAATATTTAATATGGAGTGTGTTTAAATTGGATCGTCTCCATATATATATCTTCTATAAAATATGTATAAGAGGAAAAGTTGTTATATATCGGTACTTCACATCATGAACCATTACTGTTTCTTTTAGTTACATATTATATTACTAGCTGTGCCCGCGACTTCGTCCGCGTGGAATTTAACAAAAATAGTTATTTAGTATAAATAAAAGTAGCCTAAGTTACTCCTTATTACATCAGCTACCTACCAGTGAGAGTCCCGTCAAAATCGGTTCAGCCGTTTCAAAGATTAACCGGAACAAACAGACAGACAGACAGACAAAAATTGCAAAAAATGTTATTTTGGTATATGTACCGTATATACTCGTACATTCATATGCATGTAATAAAAAGCGGTTATATTAATATTACAAACAGACACTCCAATTTTATTTATTACTATATATGTCAGTACTAGTACTATATATGTCATGACTAGTTTGAGTACATTAGAAAAAATTATTCGCTATTAATATTTAAGGACACCTAGAGGGTGTTCAACGACCCTGATAAAATATTGATCGATGTAAGATTATTAAAATTGATTTATGTTGGACAAACATTCATATACACAATGGTTTTCATATCAGAGTTGTCTGATTTGGTTGAAATGTCTGAGATCCTAAGACAGCCTTAATATTTAACTTCGCATAGAAAATATCAGTACTAGACGTTGTTGCACACTGCTGTTACATCATTCATTATCGTTACAATTTTTTTTATTATGAAGTTCCGTGTTATGCAGCAAGGTTCAAGTGTGTTTTAATTTAAATTAACCAGAGAAAATTAACATAAAAACGAGCTCTGAAATTGTCTATGTATTACTGAGAAATATAGAATATATACATCTTTAATAATAATCATAATAATCATCCACCATATTTATCTTACCTAAAAATCCACATGTACATATATTGTAATAATCTGGAATGGATGATAATACCG
The DNA here is from genome assembly GCA_003671415.1 of Megathymus violae. NCBI lineage: Eukaryota > Metazoa > Arthropoda > Insecta > Lepidoptera > Hesperiidae > Megathymus > Megathymus violae. The sequence continues at coordinate 5,663,806 of PDGT01000006.1, read as the reverse complement.
TTTTTATTATAAAATAACTTTAAAAAATTACATAAAAGCTAGCTTAGAAATTGGATTTATTATTAATTTAATTTATGTTCCAGTATACCTTATATATTATTCCTTAATCAACGGGATAATAAGAAATTTACGAAAAATAATTAATATACATTTGAAAAAATTAAATGCTAAGAACGTTGTTATTTTAACGTATCTAGCTAGCTTAGCTTTAAAACTAATTGTATTATAGAAAAATATTTTACTGTATAAGAATTTATACCAATAACAATAATAAGATATTTATTAATTTTACGAAATAAAAAAATTGTAAACGTTGTAAGAATTTTAAATGAAAGCTAAGAGCGTTCTCAATTTAAATTAACCAAACAGAATGAAACATAAATTAGCTACAATGAGATTTATTACTGAGAAATGTTTTATAATAACTTATCTTTATATCCTTTGTAATATAATATACATCATAAACATAAAAAAAAAATTTATTCATTTTATGTAATAATTACAAAAATTGTAACAAAAGTATACGTAATGAAAAAATTCTTACGATTGCAGTGTAACGATGAGTAGCGCCGTCAGTTCACATCTACTCCAAAAAATCTTTCGAATAGAAAGAAATAATAGTAATATATGACTTAAGTTTTATTTCTTTGGTCTTTCATCGCCAACTAACAATAGTTATTTCGTTTTGTAAGAATCAGGGAGTTAAAGTAAAGAAGATATTTAATCGTTTACTGTGTATAGAGAAACTCGTATATGTTATATGACATAAGTAAACCAAACTAAACTAGCGGCCCGACCGACTTCATTCGGATTCAATAATTAATTATTATACATATATGTACACTTTGCCTATGTCCATCCAGAATAATGAACGTTACAAATGTTATAAGAATTTTTCAAATAGGTGCTGTGATTCCGGAGCTGACTTTCCACATATACACAAACTCACTAAATTTGCACTCTCTTTTTATAATATTATTATAGGTAAAGATTATCTATTTTACATATTCCTGATTCGGATCTATTTGAAGATACATTCCCCAAAGCGTTTCGCGACAAAAACGCACAAGTAACAAGTGTATATTTTCATACTGATTTCCCTTTATAACACTTATAATGTTAGTGGCTCCATCGAAACCTGAGACCCAACCGACCTTCTCTGTTCGTGCTGCACCTTACTAAAGAGCGAACAGGGTTCGATACCATCAATTTATTTCTGTAAGAGATCGATGGGGAGAATTTCCGAGGATTTTTCGTATGCATCCCAAAGTATTTTTTTGCATGAGATCCACATGACTGATTGTGAATATCGAAACCCAGGTAATCATTATTATGTTTAATATTTTTCTATTTTGTTATAAAAATATGGAATTAAAAAAGAAAAATTATTAAGTTGTATTAAAAAAAAAACATAACTGAGAAAAACCTCATTAAAAAAAGATGAAAAAAGGATGTCCTACTTTCTCTATTGGATGCCACAATCCACATTTACACTTTAAGGCTAAAACCGCTACCACTGTATATTGGGTGGATTGCCTCTTATTACATATATCTTTTACTACTTATCGATTCATCTCGCAACCGATGCTTTGGATCATTGCTGAATACTATATTCTATATATTTGTCCACTACTGGACTGGGATATTTTGTAGTATATCAAACAAAAATCCCAGCGTATCAAACTAAAAACCATTTTCTAATTTTGAGAACGATTTGTATGTAGCTACATGCTACATCGCAACCGTAGGTTGTTGCTACGACGTAGCGTCTCGTAGACAGCTCACAAATAACTATTCGAATTTGACAAATTACATAAATAATAAATTATTCTATACCCAGGTTCAAAGAGTTGCGTGACATACGAAATTATGAGAGATCAATACAACGAATGATTATGACAGGTGACATAATTCTATGGCTCTATTACTAATGTTTTGTCTGCCGAAATAGACCCTGATTCGATTCTCAGCTAAAGCAGATTTTTATGATATAAATATTTGTTCTCGGGGTCAAGACTCTGACCAACCAAGGTTTTTTGTATATTTATTATTAAGTATTAAGCTGACCGAAATATAAGGCAGTTTTACCTGAGTGAATACAAATCTGGGCAAGTCCACAGCGGACTCACCTGATGGAACGGATACCCGTATTTTAAATATTATTATTTTCTTTTTGTTTATTGAATACTTTATGTACACTGAATACTAAAACAGTTAAATTAAATAAGAAGTTTTGTACAAAGGCACTTCTTATTTCTATAAGAAATATATATATATATATATATATAGACAGCTCTCTACATAGAATCGAAATAAGGTTGTGGTTAACAAAAAAATTAGTCT
>PDGT01000006.1:5627793-5661339 GCA_003671415.1 Megathymus violae | reverse complement strand
TTGTACAAAGGCACTTCTTATTTCTATAAGAAATATATATATATATATATATATATACTCCTTATATATATCCTTCTTAATAACAACCATGAAATTATGAATTTATGTTATGAACATGACAGCTCTCTACATAGAATCGAAATAAGGTTGTGGTTAACAAAAAAATTAGTCTAATACGAAGCGCATAATCAATTAATTGCCTTAATTAATTTTATTATTAATTAATTAATTTTTTTTAATAAGTCTGCAGCTTACTTCTCATGAAACGGCCTTGAACAATACTACTGTTACTTGGCTTTTATCCATTAGCTCACAGTAAGATACGTATATAATTAAAGAGACTTAGAGCCTCCACTTCGTTGCTGCAGTCTTGTTATCTCGTATTGTTATTAATGGCCAATCCAAGTGACCGAAGACCTTGTGCCTCTCCGACATGACTTAACGGTTGTTATTATTAGATAACGTTAAATATCAATCTGAACTAATGGCTTACCATGCCCTCAGGAACACTGAAGCGTTGTATTAGATATACTTTGAATTTAGTGTACAATTAACCTGTGGTGAAGAGTATCCTATGACTGCTTAATTTTAAGGGTCTATGACGCACTGTTCTTGTGTTCTGTAAGTCACATAGATAAAACATAATCCAATGTATTTCGTTTTTTTTTTCTTTATTACAACGCCCACTTACATAATTCCACTTAAGCCCAATTAACGTTTCAACTTGTCCAAAACAGATTAACTATCATAAAAGACTTCTAACCGATTAGGGTGTTTGGGTGGCATGCCGCTAAATTAATTAATTTATGAGGAAGATTGAATAAAATGTTTGTAACTAAGTTAAATACATACAAAACTTGATAAAAACTTAAGGAATTTTACGAGTGCGGTTATTATACTCAAACAGAAGAATGATTGATCTCCAAGCGAGGTACGGATGAGTTATTAGTTTAAAATTAAATATATAAATGCATATGTTATATAGTAATAATAATTGTTCGTTCACATAGTAGTCGAAATTCGACCATAATCTTTAAATACTATTCTACTTCGAGTTTTTTTATTGATAACACTATATCATATATATTTATTGTCAATAGCTATTAAACAAAAAAAAATCCTTTGTAAACATAGGAGGAAAAAACTGTTTTGTATTTGCCTTCTTCTTTAAATAGATTATTACAAGTGGCAGGGAACAAAAATAAATGTTTGCTCCGGCCAGGAGTCGAACCCGTGCCTTTCGCTCGGTAGACAATATCGGTATCAACTGAGCAACGGGTTCGCCTATTTATACATTACTTACGCTACCAAACTTTATAATAATAATGAAACCAAATGTATTTATATTTCATAAGTTACGTAACATAAAATTTGCCATTGAATTTCCGTACGTTAGGTTAAACGAAATCTTATTCTACTTACGTTACATCCACAAATATTTGAAGCGCCGATTCAACTCGTAAAGCAAAACAATGTGTGCACATCATTTAGAATTTCGTTGTAACGTAACGAATCCCAGGAGTTCATAAAATATTCAGTTGGAAGATTGTCAACTTTGCAATTAGGTGGAATATTTTAATGTGATTTCCATTTCCCGGAACTTCGGCAGATTTTTTTCTATTGCGAAGTGTAAAAACGAAGGATACAGTAGCTAAGGTAATGCGATTGTGTTTATAATTTATTAATAAAAAAAACAATCAATTGAGATTCAATCCATTAATCAGAATCCTTACTGGAAATATTTCCGAGTGCGAATAAATAATTTTCCGTTGCTCGTTTTTTTTTTGTTTACACGTGACATTTTCTAACAGGTTTTCCTGTAAAATATAAGCGAGAGTTTATTTGCCGTATTCCATTTCACCGTTTGAGAGGTACGATAATTTGTCTGTTAAAAACAGGATTTGAAAATATCCGATATTTATTATAAATATCAAAATATCGGATATTTATGATATACATATATCCGATATATATCAAAAGTTTGATATATATCCATTTTGTATGAAAGCCATATTATTATTTCATTGTATTATTTATGTATACCATTTGCATATGTGTTAAAAAACAGAAATTTTTCTGACACGACAGACGGCATTAATACCGGCAGAAGTGTTGCCATTTATGGATTAGAACTTATATTAGGCAGTATGTTTTAATTCTACTCCAACGCCATCTACATTTGGGAAGTAGAAATACAGTAACATACACCAAAAATTACTCAATAATATAAAATTTGATATATATCATAAAAAATCATTTGATATATATCGGATATATATCATGATATATATCCATTGATATATATCCTTGAACCCTGGTTAAAAATGTCTGGCCCAATTAGAAATTGAATTTTTTTAATTGAATTGAAAGTTAGTGTGACATGAAGCGCTCAATGTCGTAAGTCAACTTAACCTTTCACTAATTACCGTTTTTCTGCAATGCATTACCACGCAGCTCTAGTTCGGATTTATAAGTCACCAACTTAAACGTTATGTTGTATGGTACCTTAATCACTACAGGTGGCGTACAAAAAGAAAAGTCATACTTTCATTCGGTCATTACAACCCATGATTGACCCACTGCTGGTCTTTGTCTCTTCTCACAATGCGAAAGGTTACGGCCATGATGCAATACGCTGGCAAAGTGTGGATTAGTTAGATGACCACCCTGTAAAGCTGACACTGTGGTCGAGATGACGTAGTGTTCAAAATTGTTGAAGCCGCTTTCACCCCAAAATACAGAGCAGAAGCTTTGGCCTGTCATTGGACTTAACTTAGTTGTATTTAATTACCAGAGTAATCTTGATGTTTACTGAAAAACTTGTTTGTAAACTTGAACATAGAATCTCCTTTTTTGAAGTCGGTTAAAAATACAACGTTTGCGCCGATATCAATAATGATTTTTTAATGTTTTAAGAAATAAAGCATACAATTTAAAATCGAAATTAATATTAATACGGAAATAAATATTATAGATAAGTTATTTTGAAATAAAATAACATCCCACGGCGATTTTTGAGTGTCGAAAAATTTTTTTCATATTTTAAGCAAATAAAACCTACTGAGTTGAAACTAAAATGAAATAGCAGAGTTTTTGAACAACAAACTTATAGACTTGTAGACTTTATATCTACTCGTATTAATAATAGAGAGTAAGAATTTGGTGAGCTTGTATGCGGAGAGTAATCTCTGGAACCACGGAACATATTTGAAAACTTGTTCGCCATTCAAAAGGTACGTTATTCCAAATGGACATAGGTTACATAGTAAAAAAAATCTCTGTCTTTCTGTCTGAATACGATAATCTCAAACACTAAAATAATATTATAATGACTATTTTATTACAGTATGTAAACGTAGAAATCAAATTTCCGGAAGCGAAGATGAGGGTGAGTTACTAGTATTAATAACCTAATTTTAAACACATATCTATTTAATTTAATTAATTTATAGAAATGACTTAAAAAGTAAATGATTTTCTAGCTAACTTTCAATCAGTATCTTACTCCTTTAGGGGTTAATTTTCCAAAAATGTCCTATAACATATGTGTTTCATTATTTCTAACTAGAAAACCAAAAATTAATTTTCAAATCCCTTACTTTAAAATAGTTGAATTTTCAAACTTTCATTCCTTATTTCATTCACTGAAGGGGTTAATTTTCCGAAAATATTAAAACATGTATTTCTTTATTACTAACCACAAAGCTAAATACCAGTTTCCATAAGGTTTGCTTTATAATCAGCGGATTTTGTAACAAACTTCCATCCTCTATTTAACACCGTTTTTTTTGATAGGATTTGCTTAAAATCCGTTCTTAAGAAGCGTCTACATTCCACAAAAATTAACTATAATATATTTCAAGTCAATAGTTCTTACATTTGTGTGTGTGTGGCGTTTACCCATTCCCAAATGTAATAAATTGAGTACTTATTTTACTATGATGACATATTATTCCACGACATGTGGACGTTGTATAGAAGTCCCATATTTTATAGTCATATTGGCATGTGAAACTGTTCCATGAGTTAACTACATCATTTCCCCACTTAGTTAAATTCTCTCAGTTCATGCTCCACCAGTGATCTAGAGCGTACTTCACATCAACCCTATTCATTTTAAACTATTTCATTTGAATGTTTCGAATGCATTGCGATAGAGTAGTTTTTGTTTGCACAACGCAGTATCGTAATTTCATAAACTGATTCGAACTCATTTGATTAATTGGATCCTTGTTTAGCCTGCATGTTGCAAATGTTTTTGCGTTAAATCAATCAATATACACCTGCACAACTTGTATGTATAAACCGTTCGCTTAGGTTCTGGAAACGTTCATTAAGTTGACAAAAAAGTATCCTTACCTTCAAGAGATAGATTTTAATATTCACATATTGATATGCTAAATTTCAAAGTGCATTTCAATGTATGTTACGTTTTTTACACTTCAAAATAAATTGTTAAAAATACATGGTTTATTGTTTTGGGCTATGAGGGGCTTCCTCCGTCCTTGGGTCCAAGCCAACCTCCCATGGTCGTGGTGAAGCATATCAGTGAGATTGAACGGCGCACGGATTATCGCAAGACATTTCTCCGGGGAAAAATAATGGGATGGTTCGCCGTTGTCTTTCCCATTTCATTTGCTATAAGAGTGCGAACAGTTTCATGGCATTGTTTTCCTTAACCCATGGCGAGTAATTTATTGAGACGAAAATGGTTTTGATTCTTACTTATATTTTTGTGGTACTTAAGAAAATAGATTCAAGTTATTTAACGAACTGGGTGAACGATAGGGACAAAAAAAAGCTTATTTGAAAACCAGAGGTCACGCATTCACACTCCTAGGCTTTTCTGTGTTTCTGACATATGGTGTCACATGGACACACATCACAAATAACTATGAACAGCTAACAAACATTTATCTGTCACATACCTAGACCAATCAGAACGTTTCACTTAGTTAAAAAATAGTCAAGTTCCGGCTGGGGTCTTGAGAGCCGATATTTTCTTTCTTACCTTCTTCACATTTACTGGCCGACAATGCATTAGTGGTACTATTGGTCTTGCTGACGTCCTTGGGCAACGGTAACCACTTACCATCAGGTGGTTCATCTGCTCGTTTGTCGGCTATTAACATAAAAAAACCCGAACGTTGGGACGAGCCGCTGGTATTATTATAAAATAGGTAAATTAGTGAGACGCCACGTAGAAAATGAAAATAATTAATGATTCATTTTTATACGCCGGTACTAATACACACTTTTCAAAAAATTATATTTATATTTCACAATTTTCCATTGAGTTTAGTAGATTTTGTGAGATAATTGAAATATTTGAAACATTTCCTTTATACGTTTTACGTTAAGGATGGGAAGTCATGTGGGAGTTACGGTTGACAGGTATTGCCGGCGCTTAGTTGCGCAAACTCAATTAAAGGCAGCGGGAAATCAAGCTCGTAGTCTTATTACGTCATGAGTGTTTACTGCTAGCGTCGCAATAAATAAAGTTCAAATTGATCATCAATTTGTACAAATCGAAATACCTAGGCGTATATTCAGTAACATATTTCCGATTTTCTTTCTCAATTCATGTTGTTTAAGTACAGTTCGGTGTGAGTGATATATTTTTTAATTTGCATACAAGTTGCCTATTGAAACAAAATCATAAAATTAAAATGTATGTAATTACATATGTAATATTTTCTCACCAAACCGAGACCCTGAACATGATTTTAAACATTAGTTTTTAGGACAAAGTCGCAGACGTAATTAAATTTTTATATTTCTTCGATATTGCCTATACTTTCTGTACAGCTAGTACAATGTGCTATAAAGTCGTCAAAACAACATCACATAAATAACAAGTAGAAAAATTACAAAATAATTATGTAGGAACAAGTTTTATCGCGGAAATCTTTATTTAAATCATGACCTTGTACAGAATACGGAAGTGACTTCATTTGATCATGCCACTTGCCCTTACGGAGGCTTTCAACTATCGCGATCAAATCTTCACTCGAAAGGGGACAGGCGAACTACTTATTTACTATTTCGTGATTTCATTACTATTGTTTCTATACATATCCGTTTTTGGTCGCAAAGCGCTTAATATGGGAACGATCTCTTCCCACTGGAGTATCACAGTAATGTCAAACTCACCAACGTTACCTCATTTCCAATTGTAATTTGAAAGCATTAAGTTATTTTCGATTAACATCATTTGGCGTTGGATTACAATTATTTTAAATTTTATGAATAATTCTAAGAGGTTGATCAGGAATCAGGAAAAGTTAAATCAGGAAGGAATCAAATCAGGAAACATTCATAATATTCCATAGTACATAAAACGTACGTACCTATTAATTAAGTACTACATCAAAGAGGTTTTGGTTACTAATTAACAATGTGCGCAAAGATTCATTTTTGAAATAGCCATTTAAAAAAATGCTTCAATGTCATCTAGACAATATTACATGAGTGGTTTATACTTAGAGGTAATTTAGTTAACGTGATAACAATACATAATGGATGATATTATGTACATTAAAAATATTCTGATAGTTTTCTTAAGAAGAGTGATGTACACTATATGAATAAATAAGGCTAGGAATAAGGCTAAACTGATTATACCAAATTTCATACCCGTGATAATATCCAAAAAGAAATTTTGATGAAGAATTATGGAAAAAATTACGTCTTAGACGTTAATTAAACAAACAATGTTCCAAGGTTGAAGTCGTCGGGAAATAATAAAAAAAACATATTGTAAATGACGTCCGTCAAGTTGCCTAATTACACATTTGTATCACTTCGCCGATGAAGATTTAATTTTTATTTTCCAGAACACTGCGTAAACATGTCGGATAGTTAGACATCTTCTCGAACAATTAATTGGAAATTCGAGGCGATTAACTTTTCCATTATAATCCAATGTTACATGAAGTTACAAATTAAACGTTTAACAATTTCTAGCAAAGAGGTACCTGCTAGTCTCCAGCATAGTGGAAACATTAGTGGGGTCTGCCATAACACCTTTCCCTTATCTAGGCTCCGTTGTAGATCGAGTTGCAGACTGCTGAGTCATAATAACAGCGCTGCTATCAATCAGATCACGTGCCGAGTTCCGTTTAGCAACCACATTCATGACTATTTCCGCCAAACAAATTATTGTGGACGTATACTCTGTCGTCAAAGACGCACAAATAATAATGGCATTATAATATGTCTATGGACTAACTCAGCTACAGGCTTACAACCTATGAAACGTTAGCCAGTCTCGGTACAACCACGGCAGGGTTACAGACGTATGATATGATATACATATTATATATATTGATACCATAGTTTATATTAATATTAAAAATAGACAGTACAAATTTTGTGAGTTTATGTATATATACGCGGAAAGTAATGTCCTAAAACACGGCACAAGGCTATATATGACATGTATATACTTAATATACATATAATAATTATTTATTGAACCCGAACAGTGGCGGGACGGGCTAGTATTTAATAAATGTAAGGTGTGATTATTGTATTGTATTCTCTAAAGTATTTCATGTCGACATAATTGTGTACACCCAACACACATGCCGAGTCTCAAGAACTAGTAAATATTACATTCTGTGTTAACGATGTTTATTTCGAATTCTTCGGGAAGAAAATTGGATACACCTTTACATATTTTATGTACACCTGCAAATGACCAGGTATAATCCGGTATGTTAAGTGAACATCGTCTCCCACGGAAATATGTAACTTTCGCTATGTCATTGCCGCGGTTCAGCTCAGCATAATGCGGGTGCCTTAATCAAGTACTTTACGATTGTTAAAGACACAGTAAACATACCTTACACTATAATATAATTATAATACACTAGAAGCACTGGGATTCAACTAAGTTATGTAGAGCCCAGCGATCTCCAACACAAGGGTTCAGGAACCTTTGGTTCGTTCGTTATTCAGCACCCATGGGAAAGTCCTCAAGGATGAATACAGTACTTTACATCCCCTTCCACTGACTGCTATAGGGAGAATTTTCAGAAGACAACTTCAAGCTCATTTAGGATGCCAATACTATAACCTCACGCCGTCTCACTTCTGTATACGATTCAGTACACTTACACGCATGTCTATACTCAGATTCTCCAAATTGCAGCTGGCATTTTTTTTAATGTTAACAGCCGATAAACGAGCAGACGAACCACCTGATGGTAAGTGGGGACCGTCGCCCTTGGACATCACCAAGACAAAAGTCGTAAAATCCTTGTCGGCCAGGAAATGAAAAGAAGGTAAGACATAAAGTACTGGCTCTCAAATCCCCAGCCGAAATACACCAGTCGTTTAGCGGCTGACTCAAGCAGGAGGGTGGTAGCTAGTCTGGCAGGCTTCACGGAAAGATACCAGTAATAATATGGACATATAGAAATGACACATCACAAAAATCTAGGATCCGAATACCCGCCAACATGTATTTTTCCCATAAATATCTGTCTCGGGTATTAAACCTGGGACCCGTCACAGCGTAGGCAATGTCAATACGAACTGAGCTACAGGCGTCTTCCTATGTTTTTCATGTATGTTTTGTATTAATAAATAATTTCTCATTCCAGGTAAGTGCCGCAGTTTCAGGGTCATAATATGAATCGAAATAAAGAAAACAAGACTGTTCGCTGTAAGTACTTAATACGTCGAGAAAAATCATTTTAATTTTCTTTAAAATTTGTTAAATAATAAAGTTCCCGAACAAGATTTTGAAATCCAGGTATAAATGTCATAATGATACGGAACAAACACTATTTTGTGCGAGCCAGAATAACATATTTTCACATTATTTTTTGTTATACAATGTTTTTAACTTGTAAAGTTAATAACAATTTCCTCTTTGAAACTTTATGTATGTCTAAAAAGAAACACTTTTCGAAAAATATAAATGAAATTGGTAATAATTGCACTGACCGTCTTCAATTTGTTGGGAGTTGAAGTGTTCTCGACTCTCAACTTTGGTTGATTCATCGAGTCCAAGGCTGCAAGGAAACTAAGGGTCCTTGCGAAGGTGCTGTGGTACTTCACACCGAATCAGCTTCAGCCGAATCATTAAAGCTCTGGTTCGATCCTGTGTCGAGTACCAAATGTAATCTATCAACCATGGATACAAAGCCAGGTGCAGGATTGCCAGCTTATCAGTTTTCTGTAAGGTACATTTTGGAGATTGCGCAGAACATTTTCGAAATAATTCCCCCATCCTTTGAACAACTCAACGTACGATGGGTATACATCACATCCTTACGTAGTGAACGTACCACTTGTATGGACGACGTAGTTTGCGTAGTCATTCGTTATGCGCACTACAAACGGCTGGAATAACATGCCTGCGTCGTGTATTCCCGACTACTTACAATGGGAGTCTTCTAGAGAAAAGTGAACAGGCTTTTATGAGTAAGTGCGCTCAACATTTACCACTTACCAAAATGAGTGAATTTATATATTAACTGCGTCAGTTTGGATTGAGCCTAATCAAGCCGTCTCGTCGCACCATAAACGTTAACCACGAGTTAATTAACTAATTAACATACGCGTGATTAATTTCACAAATAATTACACGATCATTTTCTAATCTCAAGTATCAAAGTCACAACATATTCCGGAGTGAGATTATTTTAACACAATCAACGATAATTACTATTGTAAATTTAAACACACACTAAATTGTTCACACATGATACATATATCGGCGCTTTATAAGTTAAAACACCGGGTAGTGCCCAATAACAAAAGAAAAACAACAAGTAGAGGCAAATTAAAACACTCCCACCCTCAATCAACTAGTATAAAAACGAGTGCAAAACCACTCATAGGTTCAGAAGCGAGTCAGACATTGGACAAAGCGCTGCGCCTGCGTTGATGTAATCAACGCTCTGAATCTCCATTCAAGTGACGCGAAGTGATTCTCACAAGATTGCTGTTTAAAGGATTAGGAAAGTAGTCTTGGACATTTTTGCTATTCCTAAACTGTATAACTTTTAAATTAATTTCCATTCGTTATTATTTTATGTTAATCAAATCAAATACTGTTAGTATATTACAAATTCCTTTGTTTTACAAATACTTACCTTTTGCTTGGTTAATAAGTGCTTTCGATATTATAATGTGTTTAACCCTTTTTACTCTTTTACATATATATCAATATAATCGTAGCGAAATTATCTGTAAGATTTATTTGTGTAATAACAGTAGTATCGCGTTGAGACAAGTAGTAGATAGGCACTTCATAAACCATTAGATGGGTTTAGATTACATTAGTTTGAGTCTCCTCTCGTAATCTGCCATGCTGACCAAGTGCAGTTGGCAGACTTTACACACCTTTAAGAACAGTATGGATAACTTTCAGGTATGCAGGTTTCCTCACTATAGTTTCCTTCACCGAAGCATGATAATTAATTTGTAATACGCACATAATTCGAAGTACATTTATAACATCTCACTTTATGTAATGACGTCAAAAAAGATCACCTATGACATTTCAGCTGCGGATCGGTGGAAACGGAATTATTTATACCGCCTGCCCTGCCAGACTATGGCAGTTGAAGTTACATAACTGTATTCAAACTAAAAAAATACAGAACAACTGTTTTAATCGTTGACATGAAAAACAACTGCAATGTAGGCTTAATAAATGTATGATTTTAACTTACTGCTTAGAGAAATATAATCCTAACATTTTCTCGTACAAATTGTGACCGCATACGAGACAATATATATATATATATATATATATATAAGTCAAGCTAATATAAAGCGTGTCAAAACTAGGTTCTTCACAGAAAAGTTATTACTAAAAAATACCTAACAATGTTTACAATGTGTCACTTTTCAGCGGTCATGTAACCTACTAGAAAGCCAGGCGGTCATACCAAATGACCTCTGTTTTAGATATTATAAATTGTAATTAAAATGATTTGTGCAAGTTTGGATAAACCTACCTGATGAGATGTACTACGCACATCTCGTTAGTTGGTTTCGTCTCCTTTTATTTCTCAACATTTGCAAGTTTTTAGATAATTCATATGTAAATATAGTTAAATGCATAATAAACAAAAATTGTATGGATTAAAAATATTTAAATGTTCTTAAGTACCATGATAATTTAATTAAAATAATGATAACTACATGTATGGTATCAGTGTATATGGACTATTTGAATGCCGTGGCAACTTCACTCCATTGGCTAGTACAGTTACACAAGCAACCAATAAGCTATCGGCGACAAACAAACACTTAAGCCGCATATCATAATAATATAATAAAGATAACTTATGACGACAATTTAGATGTTTTTTGTGATGGATTAAGGAGAAAATCATACTTTAAGTTTGAAATTATTGTATTATCATCGGTTCTCTATATGTATGCAAAATTTTAAACGATTTGAACATTTTGAAATTGATGAAAATGCAATTCAAAGATTCCGTTACATTCATACATACATACATATATATGTACATACAAGTCAAGCTAATATAAAGCGTATAAAAATAATGAAAACCTATTTATAAACAAAGGAGAAAGGGGTACAAAGTTTTCTCTTCGCGTATTAATATAAATAGATACCTCATTTTTATCAAGGATTTTATTAAATAAATCGCTAGTGGTTCAGCTTGCCAACGAAGCCGGGATGCATAAATTTCTGCAGGACAGAATTAACAGATTTGCGTAGCTTAGATTACTTACAGTGAAGAGGTGTGTGAAAAATGGACATATATGACACTCTCTTCAACCTTAACTCTAAACAAGAGCATCAGGTCCCTCTCGGTGCATGTGACAGTACCGTCTAATTTAATCTCAACTTGTGCATAGTGGTTGGAATCTTTTCATTCATTCATTCATTCATTCATTCATTCATTCATTCACTCACTCACTCACTTATTTATTTATTGAACGCCAACATACTGTATACACACTATCATTACATATTTGTTGAACTTGAGAATGATATCATTAGTGTCATTACAGGCGAAGACTGCATGCACATAAATAAGCGGTAACTATGAGTATGTATACACATTTTAAAGTTTAAAAAAAAAAAGAAAAACGTCAATCAACAAAGCATTATTAAACAAACAAATTCAATATCCTAATAATAAATACATTAAATTAAAAAGTGCATAATTAAATCCTGAATAATATTACAAAGATTATTAAAAATAAGATTTGATGTTTAATAACAAATGGAATACAATGCAATATATAACTTAAAGTTGAATCAAATATAAAATTCCATTCAAAATTAAAATTAAAACAGGTTTAAAATTAAAATTATTGTCAAAATTACAATTAAATTTCAAATTTAAAGTCACAATCAGTATTGAGAATAAAGCAATTTATAGTGATAATCTAACAAAAATTATAGAAATATGTTTATACATTCATTTTATTTAGAAAGAAGCATATTTGTCTTAACTGTACTTAATGTGTCTGAGAACAAGTCCATATCACTAGTTTTGGATATGCTATTATATTTTCTAACAAATCTTTATTTGTCTGACTAGCACTCACTCTTCTAGATCCATCGTGTTAAACGTTTGGTTTATTTTCAGAATCGAAATGCCAGTTAATAAGTCTCTTTTGACCCATCAGTGAAATCATGGTGTTGGCCTCTTGCCACACTTACTTGTTTACTAAGATGTCAAACAAACGCTTTTAGATACAAGTAATAATTAATAATGACTCAAAGCTCGTTAACAGGTCTTATGTCTCTTGTAGGTTGAGTACCGTATTGCTTCGCCATCGCGGTCCCGGGTAATCCGTCACTAGAACCTCAGATTATACATACCTACGTTCAAAGTAGGAAAGATTAATATGTTGTTCTATGGACACATGCATTTACACTACAAACATAAATAAAGAGATTGTCAATACCGAAATCGTAGACATTACTCATTAGATGCAGAGTTATTTTGTACTAATGCCATGATTGTGCAGCCTGCTCTAGGGAATACAACCATGTTAGTCTAAACAAAAACAAGAATAAAATTGGAATTGTATACGAATTCTAGAATCATAAGTTTATATTTACTTGGTTTTCACGACTTAGACATTCAACAATATCTCTTGTCACAATTAGATACTATAAACGTTGAATTCTTTTCCCAACATCAACATTCTAATTTACCAGGTTCACATCAAATTGAGCCCACTAAGTGTGAAAGAGATATAGTAATAAAATAAAAAGAGATCCCAATAATATACACAAATAAACTGATACTCAGTCGACGGTCATAGACTTTACAAACAACACTTCAAAAACAAACAAAACTGGAAAACACATACTCGTAAGTATCTGCTCCATACATGTGTACGTCATCCGGGAATCAAATCTACACTCGACAGAATAGGTCCACTATCTACTGGATTTCTGGTCCGAATAAAACTTAATGACGAATAAAAGCATGAGTGTTGGTGACACAGACATTATACACCGTACGTATAGCACTTTATTTTAACGAATATCGGCAAGATATATCGTAGGAAAGCATTTGAGGGACATAAAAAATGGCGTAGATTAAAAATATATTTTACGCTTAAATATATTCTACAGAAAAACCATTTCCATGACAGATAAAAAATGAGGCCTGTATTATCCAGCAATATGTAAGTGGAAGCGTTAGGGGAGGTAGGGTTCATGCGGCGAATGTTAATGAAAATGTATTTTTTGGGAATATAACTTAAAGAGTGAACGGGCTTTCGCTAGGTTAATGCGCTTACTATCATATCCCCACTTACCATCTCCTGGAATAGATGTCCGAGCATGAACTTATCGTAAGTACAAAAACGGGATCTAATACCTTTTTATTATCTACTTTGCAGCAGTACGAGGATTCATTGTAATAATATTATGTCATATCCCGTATTTGAAATATAGACTCATTTTTCTAGCTTTTATTATTTTCATATTATTTTGTAACATTCAGTGCTAATAGTAGATAGTTACAATAGAAAAAGAACTATCAGTAAAATAACTATTACAAAAGTTTGTATAAAATGATGCCCAATAAACTATTTACTGTTTTTTTTTTCTATTTTACACTTTTTGGTTTTTTTTCTAAACCAAGAGTTCAATTTGTTAATGCACTATTTAATCAAATAATGTTGTTAAGATACCAACGTTGTTAAGATAATGTTCTTAAGATAACAATGTTGTTATGGAACCAACAGCTACAATCAATCAATCTTGAATTGAAATTGTAAGTTTCTTTTTGGATGGGTGACCGCTAGTTGCAAAATACCTTCAGCACTTCCGTGGTTTAGATAGCATGTTTTTATCATTAATCTATTACTTGCATTACATTAGCCATATCGAAGGCTTTCGGTCAGCATAAAAACTTCCCGTTGCCTACTACCTCGTGCCCCAATATGCAATGGAGCGTCATGATAGAGTATGCTCTCAGCCTTCTCGGTTCACAGAAGACCTGTATCTTGCAGTAAGGTGCTATTGACACCCATTCTAGAATAATAATATAATTGTACGGGTAAATTGTGAGACATGAAAATATACTAATGTTCGTCTGGTGGTAGAAAATCGACATTAATCGTTCTGTTTCCAATTTTTTTTATTAACACTAAAACTCGTCAATACAAAAACGAAAATCTAATTACAATCAGAGGAGAAAAGGGTAGTGAACTGTTTCTCTTCTCTATTTATATGTATATAGACTACGAATATGTTATGTCTATTTTCAGTTTCCCGTTTTAATATAGGGTGAATTATCAACGACCTTTCAACAAATTGATGTTGGTATCATTTTCAACTTAGTATATTATACATTCATTTGCTAATTTCATATTCACGGTTCCATGAATATCCGAAAACGCGGCAGCTATTCAAATTCTTTTATCATTTGAAAAGTACATTATTCCGGATGGATATAGACTCTTATATAACATGTGTAATATATTAATTGTTCAACACGATCGACAACACTTAATATTACTTAATTTGTAATAGTATTATAACTTTCACATATATGTGAAATTTACTCGTGAAACGACCTGAAATAAAGCCTGAGTATATTTTAAAAGCGCGTCATATACGACTTTGTGATGAAACAAAACACGATTTACGAATTTGGAGCAATAATTAAAAGGCCGTAAATGTTTATTAACTTCCTTTCATCCCATATATTATACAAATAATAATCTTTATTCTTTATTAATTTCATAAGTTCATGAAATGGTTCCGTTTTATATAATGAAAAGTTGTAATTTGACAATTAATAAATTTAGTGGACAAAATGATTACATTTGTGAAGTTTCATAAAACTTTCATTGAATGACCACAACTTATTATACGTACTGCACAGTTATTATACGTACATAAATATTGTGCCTTAATGTCTTGTTTCATTTTTCGCGAAACCAATCTTGTCGGCGCTAATTCTAATACACAAACTGTTAAAAAACGCTACACGGCACTGAAACGAATCTCTATCGAATCGAACTATTTATCCGTAGGTTCCAGCTTGTCCAGTACGTCCACGTGTAAATACTGAAGATACATACTGATTGTGAGTGATCGTGAGATTCAAATAAATTTTACAAATAATTGAATACCTGACGAACTACCGTTACCTTATATCAATAACTCTTTTTAATAGCTCACTTTATCCAATTTCCTTTATTTGTCATCCAGTCCGTTACACGGTAGCTTAAGACAGCAACAGTCGGAAAACCTACAATTCTGTAACAAGCGCAGTGCTTCCAATAAAAGATTTACGTGTTTCGTCAAATATTTCGCAGAAGCGTAAAACTATTCATACCGCAATTCTCCATTCCATAATCTATTCCGACTATTCGCTATTAATTAAGCGGTCACGTGAAACACACATTCAGATTGTATCTCGACTAGAAAATCGATTAGGGGAATATGACGAACTGTTTTTGAACTTTGCCAACTATAATGTTCGTTGTTCATATTTAAAACTTGATATAACTGTTTAATTTCACGTTCATTTAAACTTAATAGTTAAACGTTTCGCTTCGGTTTTAATATTTGCTGGGATTAAACTATTCTGTCAAAATGTTCGTATATAACCCGATACTAAGGTTTTTAGAATTTGGACATTAAACCAAGCGTAAGTTACCTTACGATGACTTCATTTACGTTATGGTAATAGTTAGATGCTCAATAGTAATTATATCTGAATGGTAATAGGAAACCAATTTTCAAACCACTTTCCACTTCCACTGATTTAAAAATATTTACGTTTAATATTTGAATAATTTACTAACTTCAAAATAAAGTCAAATATCAGAGAAAAAGTGAAAAAAAGAACACTTTTCTGGTCTAGAAATGTGCTGTAAATACAATCTAGAATAATAAAACATATGTATATAAGTGACGTCTATGACAAATTGTAATGCCTATCATCTGATAGGCTATATAAAATCAATCTATCTATAAAAATCTGTAATGTCTCTCTGTCGTAATATTAAATTTTTTGTCAATTTTCATGATAAATATTAGTTTTTACTGTTTAAACTTCTGATGAGATAAAATTATTTTTCAATTGATACCACAACGTATAAGAGGCGTCCACATTTCTATCTAAATCAAAATGCAAAAATCGGTTCCTGAAATGTAAATTACAATAAAATTTTCTTAATTTCCAGAACTCAAGCACGCCCTCTAACTAAAGGTTAGATAAACCGTTTGATAAACGTTCAATTTTTCACCATTAGCGCAAGGTGTTGGAACAGAGCCTGGCTATAAATCAGGATATCGGCGCAATATCGACTGGATGCGCCACGTGGCATGCTAATGAGTTGTAGGACGATCAGGGGTGCGATTCTCAGTCAAAGAAATTACGGCAAAATCGACTTATTTAAAACGAATGATTTTGCAAAATTTGATATCAGCATGCACAGTGAAATTATTCTGTGCTCCGTCTAATACGAGATAACTTCCTGGACTCATTTGACATATAAACTGACATTACCTAGTGTTTTTTATTTACAGTAAAATTTAAAATACATTGTTGATTTGTTTAAACATAGTGACAGATGGCATATCAATGTCAGGTAGACAGATATAAATTCCAAAAAAAGAGTTAACACCTCTATATCACTAACAAAGTTTACCTACATTAAAATTTGGGAAAAAAAAATCGATATTCCAATCGGTCCAGTTATGATTTTATTATCAGTACAGATTAATAAACTAACATATCCCTATTACATCAAGTCATCATAGCGGCAAAACAGATCAGGTATTAAAGTTTTGCCGTTTATTTGGAACATAACGAATTTATACTAGGTGAAACCCGACCCTAGACCCTAGATTTAATGTAACGACAGTGTTTACGGTGCTACAATTACCTGCAAGCTCGGAGGGTGATTTCCTGATAGCATTAGTTTGTTAAAATGAGATTGACTTACATACATCTTGTTTACCGACGTACAAGGTTATTGTGAAATGTGTTCGTTATTTAATATTTCTTGTACTTCATAAAAACATACTTCAATACAGTAATGACGGGATCGTCATAATAGCCCGGTTCGTAGTACCCCTGCCTGCCCAGCGAGAGGTCCCGGGCTCATTTCCCGGCCGGGGCAGACATTTACTTGACAGATAAATGTTTGTGCTCCGGTTATGGGTGTTTGTAATGTCATATCAATGTATGTCCATACTTCCCGCAAAACAAAGACTCCTAATGCGGGAGTGTGTATGTTAACGTTTATTTATATACTAGCAAACTGCCCTCGCTTTGCTTCGGGAAAACTACGCCTTGCGCTAAGAAATAGTACCCGCTTTACTTTAAATTAATTTATAACTTTTTTATTTCTGGACGGATTGCAATGAAATAAACTTTAAGCATTAAGTGATGCTTAGTGCAATATAAACGTAAAAACCAAAACAAAATTAAACCAAATCAAAATTAGCGCGAATAAACCCTTAGACAAACAGACAAGAACTACTGTTTTGTGTTCTATTGCGTTAATAAAGGTCCCTAATAATGTTTTTACTCATACATCGTTCATGTACATAAAACGATCAGTCAGAATTTTATTGTATGTATAGATTTATTTAATCAGTACATTACAGACACTAGAAAAGTAAGATTCACGCTAGTATTAAATTTACAGATTTATGGATGTAAGGGGACTCCATCTATGCTGAATATCCTAAACCAACCTCCCCTGCTCGAGGTTTATCAGCTGAGGCTAACGGACGAGGCGATATGCTTTAGGGTGGTGACCGTTTACTACCATATAGCTCGTCTTATCGTTTACCAGCTAAAACCACGACCCATTTATATCTATTTATCAGCCTTTTAAAGTCTGCTGCTAGTCTGAGAGGCACGACATGTAACGGCATCCACCCGCCTTTGAGTCAACCTTACCTGCTTGTGATGTGCCAATAGACGAAACAATTACTAAGAAGTTTTTTGTTAGAAGTCACTATCCACCCAGTTTAATTCCGACAGTGCTTATGGTAGAGTTTTATTTACTTATCTTACGTCCGATTATTGACTCCTGCAAGTAGAAAAAAGCTAGTGGTTTAATATTAGTTCAGCACTTGATTCTTCTTAGGTAGCACATTAAACAAACCAATGCACAATATATATGATTAGATGTTAACGATGATGTCTTACTTCGATGTCTGTTCATCACATCACAATAATGTGCTAGCACGCCTTGTCGGTTTAAACCCCTCTCTTTTGTAGGGAATACTCGACGCTTATTGGCCTAAATATTGACGTAGTAGGGTGACAAAACTACGACTTCTAGAATCAATCTTGAAGTTTTTATCAAACATGTCTATTTTAGTTTCGGAGGGCCACTAACAAACTCGGCGAGTCTCCAACCCCGTTTTCTCGATGATCGATAAAACTTTAGCGTTACGAACATCCTTCGGCAACGGTGAACACTTATCAGTTGGCCGATTTATTCGTTTGATCGACATAAAAAACTCTCTTATTAAAAAAATAAAATCATTAATGTTTCATATTTTTATCAAACTATATTTTAGTATAACGTTTGATGTGTCAGATATCAGTTTTCATGAGATCGAAGTGAAGTGTTAAAGCGCTAACACTAACCTTATTAGAATCAAGCACTAGAACCGTTTTCCGATCTCGAGCGCCGATAAACCAGCGCTTCGGATATTTATTGACACAAATGGAGAGAACAAAAATAAATCATTGGGCGATAGCGAGCTACTGAGAGCTAGTTTAGACACTGAATCCACTGTGAACTGTATTTTTAAGTCTATGAAACAGTACCGCCGGTGTGTGGAAAATATTTCTTAGCATACGTAAATTTCTTCTTTTACATGTCGCCGGATTCTGTACACAGTTTAATCCCCACGGTACATTTGCATGGTGCTAAAATTCTGTCCTGTTAGCTACATATAGCTATCGTATCTGTCATCAGATTACCCTACATTTGGTTTTAATAGGTAACTCAGGTAATATACGAACAATCAACAACGGAATGTAATGGTAATGAAAAAATGCGGTGTGGCGTGGTTGAACCTGTCGCATCTACAAATTTATATATAAATAATATTTTATTTTGCCTATAAATAATATTTTATTTTAATTAATTTCGCTTCTTATAACATTTTGTAGTCGGTTTAATTATTTTTGATGAATAAATATTACAGATATCAAATAGATATATCGTGTCAAGGTTTCAACTTCATATCCTAACTCATCATTTCTTATCAGAAATGAGAAACTGCATCATTGGAAACCCTAAAATAAGTTTAAAAAAAATGGCCCAATAACGTCTCTCAAACCAGCTAATGTTTACAACGGGAAACCTAAGACGAAAGAAGCGGCCGATTCGTTCTCCGTATCTCGAATCGATACGAATCGATAGGGTTGTTTATTGCCAACTCCAAAGCTAAAGGAATAAATCAGTTGCCAATAGTTCCTAGAGAATAAATGTTGTGCTAAGTTAGAGTACTGGATATATTTTGTTCATAAAGAAACAGACCAAATGTAACACAGCCAAACTGCTAAAGTTGAATACTTTAAATTCTTATTTGGAATTGTTTTTAAAATATTTATTCCACATGAACTTGGACTTGGATTCCAACAATAAGTACAAATAAAATGTCCCGTTTGATTACTTGAAAGACATCACGATGTCTTCTATATTGTAGTTTTGTTTGAAGTTGGTTCCATTTAGCTATTTAGTAATAGAATAAGAACAGAATACTACATAGTTTTATTAAATATTCCGCGACTTTCCATAGCGGCACCACGACGACATGAACCGTGAAAATATAAGAAAGGTCCTCGAACAGCGACCGTAAAATAATACGCCCCTTGAACGAGTTGAACTTATGACACACAGAATATAGCAGTTACTAACTAAGAACAGAAGATCAGAACCAAGTAAATCAGAGTGCGAGTTAAAACAGGCCTAAGTTACACCACTTTTTTGGACGTACAAAATGATTTGTGCTTCGATGGCAGTGACTAATTATCATTATCTTTACCATTAGTGAGTGTATATACATATAGGTAAGCACGTATAAATAATACCCAATTTCACCAATACCATACAATAATTTTGTGAAGAAAGCGCCGAAAATATTTTTCGTTACTTGCTCTTTGGTAAAAAGAAACTGCGAAGGCTTCGCCGGCAATAACAGGCAGGAAATAAATCAGTTGCCAATCGCGACGGCAGCCAGTTTACTGCGAGACAAGATATCTTCGGGTTCTTGGAAATATCTTATTCGCACTGTATGATAAAAATACAAAAAAACTGAATCTAGCTTCACTTGAATTTAAAGTTATAATACCTCCATAAAGAAAACAACTATTGACCACATTATTCATTAATAATGATTAATTGATAGATAAATTATTCACCGCAAAATTTTCTCATTTAAGAATATACTGAGATTTAAAGAGCTTCTTCCATCCTTTATTCTAAGATAACTTTTTTGTTTCTGATGCCAAACTGCTGAACAACGGAGGAGGCAATGGTGCCATTTCCCTCCGCACTCAATTTAATTTCAGTGTAATAGTGTTTATATGTTCCCGGCTAACCTAGCTACCATTCTTCTAAAAATCAACGGTGAAATGTTCTTTAATCTGTATTAGATATATTTCTGCTAAGTTACTCAATAAAGTGGCTGCTCCATTTTGCAGACTGGTGAATGGGGCACCATAGAACTTATCATCATACGGCCCATCTGCTATTATTAAAAATTATAATAAGTTAAATAATCGTCTTGCAGCGACGTTCAGCAATGTCCTAAGTTCAACGCTGTTTTATAAATGCCATCCAAAATGGCGGATGCCAGTATTTATGACATCAAACACTAGTTAATACCCAATTGTCTACATTTTAAATTAATTATAATTCTGCTATCTAAAATATTATTATGGAATATTCGAAATTTTAAATGTAGTTTCAGATTTTATTATTATAATATTTCATATACCATAAGTTAATGATTGTACTTATTGCTATTATTAATATTATTGCATTGTTATTGTATTTCTTATTGTATTATTTAATATAATCTATATAGATTATTTGTGTACGATACGTGGATTATGGAGTCTAGCGGAGTGCTGAAGCGGCGCTTGTAGCAAAAGAATCTATTTACTATTAAATAATTTCAAATACGCATTTTAATATTTTAGTTTTAATTTTTAAAGTTCTTAGTTATCTAACGTGACCCATAAAGTCGCGTTTAGGAATTGACAATCAAGATTTCGCTGAAGAATATATGGCTAATTAATAATAAATACTTAATATGCCATGCAGGATATTTCGTCACTTATTATAAAGGAGAATAGTGTGCCATAGTGTGCATAAGCCTCTAAATAAAGCACACTGTAACGTGAAATAGGAGCCGCTGACCGCACTAGTTCCATCTAGAGGATCGATCGATTTATTTTTAATACAACACGGTGTTAATAATTCCATAGAGTCAGGTAAACAGAAGAATGTAGAGCAGTCCACACAGATATGTAGAGATATTGAGTAAAATTCTGTGGTGTAACATAATTATTCCGAATAATATAGCATAATAATCAAATGTGGAATTAAATATTTATACTTATTCCGAGAATATTTCATTGTTTAATACATTTAGTTACTAAAAATATTTTTTTTGTTTTATGTTACCTTTCATCTTTTACGAAATATTCGCTGTCGTTTTACTCCAATTTTGGTTATAAAAAAGCATACTGCATAAAATCAAAATCAAAACAGACTATAAAATTAATTAGTAGGCGTTGACCGCTGTCGCACGACTTGGAACACCGATCAATTTGGGTTCATATAAACATGAAACACCATGTACAACTATTATTTTTAAATGCAACTAGTCAATTCACTGATAGTAAACGTTCACCGGCGGCCGTGAACTTAAGTAACACCAAAGGCATCATCGTCGCGTTGTCAACCGAAAACGAAGCAGGCGACTCCGCGACCGAAACACGTATAAAATATTTCACGGTCCGTTTCAGAAGAAGGGTGATAGCTAGCTACGTGGGCAAAATATCTTGTCACCATGTAACTATTGTCGAGATTAAAATGGTCGGTACAGAGCCTAGCGACCTCCAATGCAAAAAACCGTTCGCGACAGTCTATTCCTCAATGTTGATCAGGTTGCACCACAAGTAGCGAAGGTTGATTTGAACTTAATGGTGGATAGACCCGTGCTAAATAGGATTGAATAGGATTAAACAATTTTCAGATGGAAAAAGAAGCACACGCATCCGCTTAAGCGAATGTAAAATTCTTAAGCACTACCGTGCTTAAATTGGCACAGCATACTCCTGGTCCGCGGGATTGTTTATATATACCACCATATAGAACCACGAGCAGCATATGTACTTTCGGCAGCTGACTACGAAAAACTGGTCTTTCTCCATTGTCGTGCCTTTAGTCACGTTGGCCCACGATCGGTGTACTTTAACTTGGACTTATGGTTATGATGGCGTTACCAGTTATGGTAATGATGGGTGTGTGATGGTAGTGGCCTAGGTGACCTAGGTCACGCGTGTAGTCGGTGCTGGGAACGCGGCTCAAAGAAATTACAAAAGTTCGATATACAAAAATAAACAGTTTATTCCACAAGCACAATTATAATAGTTAATACTACACGAAACACAACACGAGAAAATAACCGTTAAATAAAGAAGGAGAGAGAGTGGTAGACAGTGACAATGATAGCACAGGAAACAGTCTTAACATTTAAACAAGCAAACGATAAATAGGCGCAGCGAAAGTACTAATAAGCGATCGTAGTTGAGCGATCAAGCGACACGGGTGTTACGCGGGACGAAGGAAAGCCAACTGCCGGATGCCGAGCGCGGACTGAGCAGCGCGCGCGCCGGGCGATCCCGTTAGCGGGGTGTGAGAGGTGCGGAGAGCAGTGAAACCGCCGCGCGGCTGCCCAGCCGGTGATGGCAAAAATCGGCAACCGAAGTGGCGCGTCGACTCCAAGACGCGTCAGGTTCGAGTCCGCGTGTGTGTGCTTGTGTGCTATGTATGGTGTGTAAAGAATATAAAATATAAACATAATATAATAAATAAGTGTATGTGTGTGTGTGTAATATATATTATAAACTACATAAATACGTATGAATGTGGGACGAAGGTGCCCACAGACTCAAGGATGAATGTGAAAAATGTACCTTTAAAAAACCTGGAAACATTTGGAGCAACCAGAAAATATTCTTGGATATACATATATGTAGTACGGGACCAACACTCCGATTCGGACTTGACCGGTTTTTACTCCCCTTGAAGGTCACTAGGCGTACCACCTAGTGTAATCTCGACTGTATTCATGTGTAGTGGTACGATTTTTTTACTGGATTTCTTTAACTGAAAAAAGAGGCCTTATAGGATCACTCGCAGGTGTGTTTTTCAAACGTACGGTAAATATTGCAAATTGTATCAAATAGAGGCTGATGACCCAATGAAAAACGGCCATAAATAAACTAAACCTAATTTTGGGGTTTCATTTTATTTATGAACTAGTCAATCCCGATCACTTCGCTGGCATTAAGTTTAAACTACTTAAAAATATTGAGAACAAAAAACACAATGATTTATTGTATACAATTATCAAATAAAAATAAATAACAAAATAATTATTAATTAAAGTCTTTTGTTTCCTCAATCGTTGTTCATAAGAATCTCATAAGGTTATAAACAGATTAATAATTTAAACCACTTTGTCCCTTATAAAACATGATTCATAAGCAATAGAGTTGGAGACTTTCGAGATCAACTTTGTAACGTTACATTTAAATGACATAAAAGGTGCGTGTGCAGTTTACACACCAGATTCCAGCTTCCAGAAAATTATATTTCGAGAATATGTGATAAATGCAGAGTACACGAGTAGGATAATTGCTAGGTTTTTTATTTCTGCCGATATACAAAAAAAAAACGATTTTTATTTTATTAACATAATAAAAATAATTACATTTATAAAACACAAGTCAATGTTGCCTAATACCCAGACGCACACACACTGAATAAAAATACACTCGTATAACGCTGGGAATAGAGTAAATATTAAATAATGATATAGGACTTTTTAAGAGGATACCTATATGATAAAAATATGATAATAATTTTATAAGTAGTAAACTGTAATAGTGCGTTCAACATTTCAGATTTTATCACCATTTACCATCAGGTGGAAATGTTGTCATGCATTACCATATTTTATGTAAAAAAATTGTGCAGTAATGGTGAGAATGACGTCATTATAAGACGTCATCTCAATTAGTTCGACTCGGTAATATACAGGCACACACTAGCACACTTACGCACACCGCTTCACGGACAAGAGTGTGTGGCTATGAAGCTACGCGCAAAGAGGAGACCGAGCAATATGAAACACTGTATAATGTATTGGAGGTCATTCTCTCGCAGGCTTATGTCTCTGTCTCTTTTTGCCGTCGCTTTTTCATTTCGTCAAATTTCAAATCACAGCGGTACTATAGAAGTTTCAGTTCTAAAACGTTTGTCATATCCAGTTCCAAAAAAACAATTACAAAATTAATTTATTTTTGTTATTTTTTATAGTCATTATAGTCGTTTGAACATCAAACGTAAATATTTATTAAATAGTTATTTGATCTAAATATTTCGCTTTGTCGCACGATCTCTCGAATTCGAATGGCCGTGAACGTATTATTATCATTGATCGCGCAGCGTCAAACAAAAATGATCAATACTCGTAAAAGCACTCAAACGTAGCCTATGGCTTGTCCTTCTTTTACGACGTAACGAAACAAGGATCGACGTGTGTTTTGCGCAAAGGTAGTTTATAGCCCTGGAAGTTATATACGCTTTTTATTTTTCTAGACAAAGGCACGCTTTTTATGCTACTCTTAACCCGATTGTGACTTAATTTGGTATGAAGTCGTCGAAGGGTTCAGAATTACCTGGGTTATTCTATCGAAGAAAACTTTCAAGTTATGAATATAACGGTTATTTAGAACATATAACTGAATTACATAACACTCACACACACAATCATATAAGCTTATGTGATTCGAAATAAGACTATTAGTAATAGTTCCTATTCGGCTATTGTTTGCACTTTATACAATTTTGCTTTTTTGGAAGATGCTAACATATGTAAGGCCCTTTGATTGTCCAGATACATATGTATCTCAAATTTTCTTCCCCACTCAACTAACCTAACTCTTCCGAACGAAGTAGTCTGATCGTTTCATTGTCAGCCTAATAATTATATTAAAAATACAAATATTTGACATTTTTGCCCCCTTAGTATTTAATTTAGGCGGCGTACCATAATACTGATCATTGTTGTCTTTATGGTGCTCCATGCGACCTTGAGCTATGTACATGTATATTTCACACTGCACATGCTGCACAGATATGTATGAAAAACTCAATATCACGCACAGACCAATGGAACTTTTATGAAAAACGAATAAATAGAAAAGCAAACAGCTTTTGTTATCACTGGCCAAATATTTATATATATACATATACATACATATATATCGTCTATTAATCGATAGAGGTAAGAATTGTATGCAAGGTTAAAAATAGCTTAAAACTAAAAGATTCTTCGCCGAATGGTCAAAGTTGACATGCTGACACTTTAACTAGTTTTTAAGTTCAAAATAATAAGTGTAAAAGACATCTAATTTCACAGCAAAACAAAATTACTTAACTTATTCTATAAAACAATATAAATCTGTCGGAATAAACGGAGCAATTCTGTCATTGAATCACACAAATAACTTTAACTTGTAGATAAAAGTTTTTCCTTTAAGCCGCAAAAGAATAGTAGACTGTTATAATAAAATAATTCTTACCTCACTTCCTTGTGTAAAACATAAACAAACAAACAATAAAACAAAAGGAGAGTAAAAAGTACAAGTCGACGCTGCTTTGTATTCATGACTTTCTATAAATAACGGTGCTCGGCGAGAGGAACAGAACACCGGTACTATTGGCTCTTTGATTGGTTAATACAAAATAAACATACAGTAAAAAAAAAAAATCAGAAGAAATTTTATTACAAAGTATGTTTACGCAAAAGAAAGCATGCAGTACTCGAAATATTTTACATATACAATTGGATGTATAAAATGTTTGAAATTAACCGACTCCGACGCCATTTCAACACGTCCATTCCATAAAATGCACATCATCCATTTATATATCGAACAGAGACTGTGCGTCTGCTGCGTTTTGCTAGTGAAAAATGCATTTTTGATATTCAGATGTGTTGTATTGTAGTAACTAGAAAGCGATTTAAACGCGAGATACATTCGAAAACCAATGACCGGGGTTATCACTTTAACAATAATATTGTGTAAAATTTGTTAAGGATGCGATCGAATCCATTTACCTATACAGTGGATACAAAGTTAAAACTTGTTCAGTTATTTTCTTCCTTATTCGTACCATCCAATCCACGTCTTTACTGAATCTCATTTCGTAGTACCTCAATTTTAACTTTTCAATGCGCGGACGGACTCCGGTTTGTAATTCTCGCGAACCACTAAAATAACTCTTATTTGTGGAACATTTCTACTGCAGTGGAATTAATGTTGCATTAGCAACTTTAAGCATTGAAATACCAGCATTGTTTACTTTGATATTGTGATTCTTTGACTTCGTGTTGAAATATCGTTGATATTTTTCTATTTTTAATGTCGGACGCCGAATGGCGAAAGTAGGACTTAGTGGTTTAAACATCGGCCTCCCGCACTGAGGAGCTGAGTTCGATTTCTGCTCAAATATCTAATTTATAATTTATGTGCCTATTAATATCATTTGCTTCGGTGAAGCGTAGCATCTTGAAGGAAATTCTATGCCACACCGAAAGCAAATATTTCATCATATTTTGACATGAATGCAATGTTTGCCAATCGTCACTTACCTAATTTACCTTGATGGACTAGGGCCTATCCCTCATATTTTGAGAGGAGACCCAAGCCTAACAATGGAATATTTTCATAAGTTATGATGGTTAAAAGTAAGATCGATTTGCTTACATTTTTACAATAAAGATCCCATTGTGTCAAACATGTCCAAATCAGGATATATCCAGGATATCGTTGTGTAAAATCAACATGCGTATCAAAGTCAATTCAGTCACCACAGCCCCGCCAAAACGAATAATTTTTATGAATGAACATGAATTTATTTTCTGGTATTTTAATTACATTAGTTCCAGCAGAAAAAGATTGCATAAATGTCACAAATTAATTGAAACAACTACATTAATCTTCACATAGTATGAAATAGTATACGTCGGTCTGTCTCATCGCAATAATCTCAAAAACTACTAGACGGATTTTCACGCAATCCTTCCAATAGATAAAATCATTAACGAGCAGGGTTTAGATGTACGTGGATAACTTGAAAAACTTATAAAACATCTGATTAAAACAAGTAAGAATTATTTCCAATGCAGTTAATATTTGTGAACGTAGGGATCATGAAGAACGAGTTACTAGAATACATCATAGATAATATACAATATCCTGCTTGAGTCAGCCGTCAAACGACTCGTCGTGTTCCGGCTGGGGGATTGAGAGCCTTTGAGTACTTTCTTTCTTAACTTTTCATTTCCTGGCCGACAACGCATCGGTGATGCCTTTTGTCTTGTTGATGCTTTGGTCTGCTGTAACCACATGCCATCAGATGGTGCGTCTGCTCGTTTGTCGGCTATTAACATATATATAAATATAAATTTTAACCTTGACAAATGGGTATTGGTCTAATAAACATGTCGGCCAGTGGTCGAAATTCAAGCTGTATTTGACTTAAATATAATATACGTATAAAAACAAAATGCATATTTGCACACAATATTCACATACAGCACAGAATATTCACACCTATTGATCTATTTTATAATTCTCTGGCAACTATCTGTACTCTGTGCGACTGTTTAATATTAGACTATGAGCGTAAAGAATTAATGTTTTATTTTATTTAATCGGATATATTCGTAGCGCAGGTATATTATGTATAAATTTTCAAATTAACTATTTATTTATGTGTACAATAACTATGCTAAATATTAGGCGTCGTCGTGCGTGGAATATGCTTCAAAAGGTGTACAAAGATATACTTGCCACTTATTTATACATATATCCGAGTTTGATAACTGATTTTAAACTTATATCATCGCGGATATTGCACTTACCGGTACTTACTTTTTGTATTTTATACCGATATTTCAACCTAATTACATGGATCGTGGTTACGACGAGACTGCTGGAGCGAAGAAACTCTTGACAGACACTGATGACGGATGAGCCTATCAAATTACTTACGTCAAATTCGTTTTGACATCGTAGGTACCTTATCATGACGTACGACACTAATGATATTTTCACGTTCTGAACTTGAAACTGGTTTTAATCGATACAAACTAATCGATTTCCACGATTGAGCCTATTGAGTTATTCTCTTAAAGTTGTTTGATACTTCTGATCTTACGCAATTATTGATAAGTTTATATGTTATTTCTAAAATCAAATTCTTTTATTTTCTGTATACAACATTACACACAATTATACGTATCAAATTTTAATTCTTTCCATTCCATATATTCGGAACAGATACGAGTGATCGTATGAATATTCCGTTTTATGATCTGATTTACAAAAACATAAATAAATATAAAATAAAAAGCATACGTTATTTGACTACTTCTTCCCAGTAATTCTTATCAATCACTTACAATCCCGCCCAGTTGGAAGTGACCTTGCCTGCCGAGCGAGCGATCCTGGGTGGGATTACTGGCTGGACAGACATTTATATGACAAATAAATGTTTGTTTTCAGGTGATAGGTCATTCGATCTCACGTTTGTAATGTCATATTTGTGTACGTCCATATCGCACGCAACACAGGGAATCCTAAAGCAAGGGGTGTAAATGTGTGAACGTTTCTGTATTTATTTAATCACTTTTTTCATAAAATAATTCATATAAAAAACACGGAAAAAAAAACTAAATTATCTCATACGCAAATGATATCGTAACAATTTTTTTTGTATACATATTTGAAGGTTTTAATGCTATCACAGTTCTTATCGGCGATTCGGCAAAGATGTGGAATAAATTATGCAACAGCACTCTCTCACTCGAGATGATTTCTGAAACAAAAAGAACAGGAGAATGCCGAATTCGAGAACGTGGATAATTCAGCAATAATATAACTCATCATCAAGTAGTGATATGAATGGATCTCTTCCCAGAATTATACATAGTAAAGTACTTTTATTGATATCAATTTTTGGAATAAACAGTAATGTAATAAGCAATAATGAGTAAACTCAGTCCGACTCAAGATGATTTAAATTTAAATAAAGGTTCGCGCAAATCAGCTTACTAACCTTAGAGATCCCCGTAATCACAGATTTAAAAAACAACACACGAATCAAACATCCTCCTTTTTGAGGTCGGCTAAAAATTAATATTCGAATGCCCACTCTTGCCACTTTCGTGAATTAATCAATGAGATTGCTTCCGATTCGCTGTTCACACGAATCTGTCTACGAGTTTTTTTCGCTATAGAAATATTACTAGCAACCTAGCAAACTGAAATCATTTCGAAAATATGACGAGGTAGAAATAAATGCTTTTAAATTAATGAGTAAGGACAGGAGCAGGAATGCTTCGTGTATATTGGAAATGTAATTTGAAAGCGTCTAAGAGGACTATTATGTAATTGGGTTTTGGCGAAGCCCCGGTACCTATTTTTGAAAAGGTTCGGAGATAAAAAACTAACTTACACGTTAAGTAATTGACTATGTGGCTTTTAATGTTATTAGTGTTCGAAACGTTTGACTATTTTTAGACGAAAAATCGGAGCCCTTATAAGATCAGTCACTAGTTTTTCCATATATGTATCTGTGCCCCTGTACACCGCGTGGTATTTTATAAATATATTGGACGCAAAAAAAATTTAGAAAGCATATGATTTTCATAATAACGGGCGTTTTTGTACTGTATATAATATAATCTAGTATAATCTTAAATTCTACGATTGTTAATAATACGTCTACAAACTTAAACTAATTCTATTTTGGGAGTTAATAAAAGAAGAAAAACTTGTTTCAGTGGATCATGTGTCATTTTTATTTTAAATTAAATTCTTTCTTAAGCTTATAAATTACTGAAATTCAATACTATAATTGATTGATTAATTGATGAAATGTCAATATATAAGCAATAATATCTATCTAAACAATACCCGCACTATTTATACGTAAAGGTACTATATTACTGGACTACACAAAACTTGTGATATATCTATTCTGCACAATCCACCAAGGCCACCATCAGCAACGTGAATACTAAACAAAAGTTGCTATAACTTAGCTGGTCACGTAAAATGGCAGATTTTTTAGCACAACTGATGGCTGCATCCTCCTCGGGCAACCCAAGTTTAACACCGCTAAATAATGCATTTTATTCCTTCAAAGAACTTGTCACTTCAATGGTTAGCTTTTACGTCAACAAGTCGGCGAGTCCGACAACGCTATGCATAACGTAGATATGTGATAACGTCAAAAAATCTTCTCATAAATGGCATCAGTGAAAAACAAGAATGTGATATAGATATATGTAGAAGTGCTACACGCCCTGCAACATGAATCGGGGCTTACTCTCCGTAACTTTTGCATAAAGCCGTGTCGTCGGCTCAATCTCAGAGGATGGTTGAGCTCGTCTTATGTTCGTGTATTTCAACAGTCGCAAAACTAATGCGGGGAAATGGAAGTCCCAGGCTAAACTCGTTAAACTGGATGAAACTGTAAACGAACCTTTTTACTTCCTACATTTTGTCTTAATAATTTATTCTTATAATCATTCGTTATTACAACCTATAATTGTCCCACTTCTGGGCCCAGATATTCCCTTACAATGAGAGATTAAAGCGGACTTCACACACTTTTGAGAATATTATAGAACGCTCAGGTTTCTTCACGAAGTTTTCCTCCACTGAACCAAGTGATAATTCATTTGCAATACGAATGAAACTTGTCTCTCGTGCGGGCTATAGGCGTTCTAAACACTAGGCTACCACTGCTTGTGTTAAATACTTTACCAAATTATTAACGTCACATAATATGAAACACAGTATCTGCTCAACATGATAATCTCAAAAGCTACTGCATGGATTTACGTACGATATTTACCATAAGATAGAGTTTACAAGGTAGGTTTAGATGTACATCGTAAACGAGTATTATTTATAAATCGTTTAATAAAGAAAAGCAGTGATTATTTCACACGCGAGCACTATATTGAAACCTTATTCTTTTTAGCTAAACCACTCGTGGAAAGGATGTTAAAGTTATAAATTCGTTGAGTTTTAATTATAAACATATTCGACTTGATAATCTTATTTTTTACGTATAAAAATTGTCCTCTAACCACTCCCCTTCTTCAAGAGCCTTCTTTGAAGTTGCGCAGAAGAAAGCGACCTATTTTGCTTATGAGTAAAAAACAGTACATACGAACGTACTAATAATTATTATTTCTTTTAATTTCAGTGCACATATTCAACGATTTTTTAATCTTGTTAATCTGTAAAAAATATCGACTCAGTTTCCGCAACACCTTTTAGAGGGTAATATAAATAACAAGTTAATTCGGAACGTTATTAAAATATGCAAATACCATCAAAAGCGGTCCGGCCGCAGCGACTCGCCCTAAGTACTTGCAACAGCAACTTTATTAACGCCATTATGCCAATATGGTGTGCCCTTTTGCTTCTCTCCCCATATTTTGTATCAATTTATTTATATTAATGTTCGCTTAATTGCCCAAATTTAATCATAATTATAATTAAATAATGTTATGTTTATAATTTTATTCAATAACTTACCAAGCAAAAAACTAAAACAAGTTGACAGAGAAAAAAACGGTACAGTGAACTGTTTAGTCTTTGCCTATCTATATATGTATTAGTAACTCGCCCTCGTTTCGCTTTACAAAACATCTACTTTTATATGGAAATAGTACCCTGCGTCAAAATAATTGTAACTAATTTTCAACAAGCATTTTGTATATTTTTTGTTTACACCATTTTATTTTTCAACTGGTCAATTTTAAGCTCTGCGACAAACATTGATTATTTGCAAAGACAACAAATATTATCATACTACATTTATGTAGGTATAAAAAAAATCCAAATACGTTATGCCCTATATTTTCATTCTTAGATTAACATTTTCAAAATATATATGTTCAGTTTTATAAATTTGTAACTTCGGCATTATTTAAACGACTTTGATGTAACATAATTATGAGACTTTCATTTTATTAAATATTATGCTATATTTTATATATTGTTATATAGAATTTCGAAAGTTAAAATCGCATCAATATCGGTTCACTGGTTTATACATGATGCTTAGAAAAATATATAAAAAAAATGTTATAAAACTTCACGATTTTTAATATACAGAGCGTTCTTTTATTCGTTGAGAGATAACCCGTTTTGTTTGACTAATATAGGATCTAGTGCAAGCAACTATATTAACCCAGAGCCAAGCTGACATGGAATAATATCTTTAAGTGACCGTAGGAAGGTTGCTTCTTTTTAATATGGTGAAATAATAACGATGGTGTTGTATTTCCTACTAAGAATTAATAATAATTTTAATTACAAAGTAAACTTTATATAAACTCAAATATACATCACAGCAGTAATTCAGAGACAATTTTCCTCAATATAGCTCATTGACGGAGTTAAGCAACTGCTGGCCCAGTAGATAGTGGGACGGGTGAACCTTAATGGCAAAATTTCTTGAGCGCTTACGTGCTCCGAAGAGCAAATTTGTCAAGAGTAAAAAAATATTAATTTCATAAAGTAATCACTGCAAGAGCCTTTACAAACACTTGTATAAATGAAATCGAAATTGAAACTACCTGGGTAAAAGAAATTGCAGCGAAAACCAATGAAAACCAACGGTCACTGGTTTTTAGTGCGACAACTATGTTGCATAGTTGAGACTAATGTTAAGACTAATGACCGAAGCTTATAT
>PDGT01000006.1:5536439-5627731 GCA_003671415.1 Megathymus violae | reverse complement strand
TATATATATATATATATATATATACATACATATATATATACATATACATATACATATATGTGTGTGTATGTAGAAATGAATATTTAGGTCGACTTCATCTAAACACAATTTATCCACTTGTTATCTTTATTCCTTTCTTATAATTCTTTCCTTACACGGTACATTCGTCTTTCGTCTTATTTTTCCTCTCCCGTGCCGCCATTATCTCATGCATCTCCCACGAATTTACGCTGTCCGGAAATTCTTTTCATATGGAATTTTTCAGCTCTTCGTACGTCTCGAAAGTCTTTTCAGATCTTCAGATCTGTCGTATATATATGAGGCCATCGGGCGACACAAAAACTTCCCAAACTCGGATTACCCATCAACTCCTCCAGTATTCCGCACTGGCGCAAAGTGGTCTACGCTGTACGCCTCCCCGATCACGAGGAGAACCCCCTGTCCAACAGTCGACCACTAATAGTATGAAACTAACCAACAGTTTCAAAAAATCAATCCAAGGGTAACATAACATAATTTATCTAATACCAGTCACTGCCTAATGCATTCGAAAGTCTATTTGAATTACGATCCTTTTAGACCGATATTAACCAATGGATTTGACCGTTAAATTCTACGTCCATTACAGCTCCATTAATAAAATCCACTCGACATCCAGTATTGGAATTATTCTTGTCTTGTATTTTACGTGACCTAAAATGATGTCTTTTATATCCAAACGCATCTTTAATTTATGCAGACTGTCCTATATGTGAGGGGTGAGAATAGAGTGACACAGTTTGAGGAACTTACGGAGGACAGGATTTAATTGCAAGGCTTATAGATCCTTATTGCATTAATGAAATATAAAGAAAAAAACTTTATCTGTATTTTATAACTTTATCTGTATCAGAATTTCCGGCGTCTACGTCCATCAATATGAAAACTGTTTTGTTTTGCAAACATATCGCGAACCTCCGTGTTCGCGAAAACTCAACAAAAAAAATCATAATATATTTCACGCATAAGGTGTTCTTAATCTTTTTTTTCTTCATAAAAATATGTATAGGTTGTTCTCGAAAACCGGAAAATGGTATTCATAGAAGGTAACACCGACTGTGATTCGTTCGGATTTCGAATACGGAAGCAAAGAATTTTCTCCACGAGCAAAATACCTGCGATCAACGAGTATATGATTGTTAATTAGTGTCGGAGTGTATAATTGCTAACAGTGCGTTTTGCTTACTTTGCAGAACTATTGTGGTACTTTCTCGAACCAGTGAAACGTAACAATATTTTTTAAACGAATATATCATAATAAACAACTGGTTAACATTAAAGAATGATCTGATTGCTTTACATCAATTTTTTATATTTTAAAACCAAAATGAAATTGAAATTGATCATAACATCTTTTTTTTCTTTCACAATTTCTTTATAGCTGTCGAATTTTTCAAAAATGTAATAGTTGTCCTGTAATAGTTGATTAATATTTGGTGACCCTATTTGGGGTGCAAGGGAGTAACAAGTCTGCAGATTTGTCTTGAGACGGGTTGGGAAGATCTATTTAATACAAGCAGTTCCTCTCGGATTCGTGGTAAGACAGAAGTTTTTATTGCTTCTTTGCAAATGTCGTTATTGCGGAGTCCTTTGTCTGTACAATGCATGTTTGTGGAATATACTTGTTATGCAGTTCCAGTATGAATGTCAAAATATTCATACTGCGTGGTTTCAGCGTATTGTGGATTTTACTTATATATATATTTTAGTGGATGCTCTGATGCTTACAATGCTACATTATATTGAGTTATAATTAAGCAATATTTTTATTTCTGGGGACATTTTTAATATCAAAATTTATATTTTAAATTTTGTGACTTAAAATCTTATATATGTATATTATATTGTAATAATTACTTCATTCTATTACGTAGGTAAATTCAAATTCAAAATCATTTAATCACTCAGATATCCTGCAAATATATTTTTTGTTTCTACTTCCGTTTCGAAAAGGTGCTTTAACATTGAGGAGATGAAACGGCGAAAGCAACTCCTCAGCACATCTTTTAAAAAACACAAGGTAATTACAAAGTAAGTTTAAACCTGCACGGAACTGGTTTCGACTCTATTACTTCCAGGCTTCCTTGTCATTCATATATTTATATATACTATAATATCCTTTACCTATAAGCTGTGCTTTACCGCGTCTCTTAAAAACTCCAATGGGTAACTCTACTTATTGGAAAATCTAAATCTAAACCCCATAAAATAACGCTGAACCTTTTGAAAGCAATACGAAGACTGTGTGTATCACTTTTTTGCTTGTAGGTAGATTTTTATATTGTATATGAACATTTTTAATAAATACTAATCACGATATGAATCATCATGAGAAAGATTAAAAAATGAAACTTTATATTATGTTCTTTTTGCACAGTATTGATAGTGGTTATACTGGATAGTGTACTTACTACTGAAACTGCCTGCCTGCTCGTTGGTCCACTAATGACATATAACATTGAGTCAAGTTTAAATTTAAATTTGTATGAGTAATGTACTTTAAAATGTCACGCATGTAGGATGGATTTTTTACCTGCCTGTCTCCTGTAAAAAGAGGGTGATAACCCTCTGTCTAAAATGAGCCGTAAAATGTTTTTTGTCTTAGTTGCAATTTCGGAGTGTAATACGAGAGTTCTTCGCTTCCATTTTGGCCGACAGCTCATCAGTGATTTCCGTCTTTTCGTTTGTCGGTTTAAAAAAGTTATTTAGAGCCAAATTCAAAATCTGAATGTCCAAAAAGATGTCGAATTATATTTTCACAAATGGTAAAAAGAACTAGGATTGCCCAGTGGAAGTCCTCTTTAGGAATAACTTTCGGATATGAAACGTGAATGGCCATTTTGGATTTATTCCA
The DNA here is from genome assembly GCA_003671415.1 of Megathymus violae. Taxonomy (NCBI): domain Eukaryota; kingdom Metazoa; phylum Arthropoda; class Insecta; order Lepidoptera; family Hesperiidae; genus Megathymus; species Megathymus violae. The sequence continues at coordinate 5,624,838 of PDGT01000006.1, read as the reverse complement.
AACAGCCATTTGATAAAACGTCCGGTCTCAAAATGGCGGGTTGTTACGTAAGCAGTCGTGTATCAAGTTTTGTTTATTTGCCGGTTGAGGATTTACTAGCCCACAGTTCTTTGGGCTGTTACGTTTTATGGGCGAATTGCGGGTCAAAAACCCTTAGGTCACGTATGTTGATGCTTTCTAAATTAAAGACATTAAAGTAATAATTAAGGTATTAAGTGAGTAAAGTAAGGTATTTTTTCCATATAAATTACTTAGTTTTGATAATCATCAAGAATTATAAAATTCAATCTTTCAACGATGAAAATCTTGGATACAACTGAAACTAGTTGCACTAGTGATCGTAGGTTCCAGTATTTGCCCTCACAATTGAGCCGACTTCATAACTTTGTTCAATGGTGGCTGGATCAGGAACCAACTTAAGCATTGGAAGTTTTTATGCTGTCTTATCACCTCTGGTACAGCTTACAGCTATCTGAAGATAACCGAGATTGAAGGATAACTCTCCAAAACTATTTTCTAGCATCCAACGTATCTAATATACAACGCTCGACTTAATTAAATCCATCTTCCCTATGTACAACTATCATCTATCTAAAGTGTCGATAAATAACAAAGAAATACTCAGGCCACCCGACGATAAATGGTCACCGCCACCCACGAACTAATGCAACTCCAAAAGCATCAGCTGACGTGTTGCTAGAAAATAAGATCTGTCAATGTCAAAGTCACAAACGTCAGATTCGCCTATTTGACATTTCAATCGAAACTATAATACATTTTGCGGTTTATTTTACAAGAGAAGCAAAGATGGCCAAGCAAAATAATAAACTTACTATGGTGCAAAATTAATTCTACAAGGTTCTCCATCACATTTTTAAAAGAAATTCGGCACACTTAAAATGTACCTGTATATTGAAATAATGGTTTTCAATTCTTATAACTAAGAGCGCAATGAAAGAAAAAACACCCAGGCACCCACTTAACACACAAAATTGATTTACCAGATCATCAATTTCAGCACATTTTGATAAATTACTTGTCAGTCAAGCTACCCCAGTTTTAGGATTTTTCACCCTTTGTTCTGTTGTAAGAATAAAGGTTGTGTAGTGTTCCAAATGAAAGCGCTAGACGCAGAATTTTATTATACATGGGTATCATGATAGGTGTAGGGAATTCAAAGATGTAGGTGTGGCAGGTATACGTAAGCAATTATGATTATGATCTAATATTGACCAATGACAATTTTAAATTTGGCACTATATCATTTCCCATGATAATATATATCATCAATTATATAATATAATGAGTAAATTCAATTTGAAAAAAAGGAGCGGCTATGCCATCTTGAAACTGAAAAATCCATCACCAACATTACAACTACCATACTTCCAAATTTATATATACCTAAACAAGGATCTAGATGGGTCGACAGAAAACAATAGCGGACATAAAAAGCCGGGTAATTATAAGATCTTTCTCTAGATCAGCAAGCATCTCACGACCTTATACCTTGAGCAGCAGGGCGATTATCGCGTACACGGTAGTCTATTTTTCTATAGATTTTTGGGTATTATTATTAACATCAATGGAAAGGCGATGAAAATTCTGGAAGGCGCGTAAATCGATATACATTCGATAGATTCGAACAACCAGTGGGCAGGGCCGCCCGCGGGTCATTCGAATCTCGAATAAGAAGGCGAAAAGTTCTCGCACTATGAAACAAAATAGCTGTGATCAACGAGTGCTACTGCGAATATTTAAGTGTAAAAAATCTCTGGGAAATAATTGGACACAATAAATGTTCATTCATATTAACAATAACAACAATATAACGAGTATTGATAATGTAACAATAATCGATTCGCACTACATCCATGGACAAATAGAATTAGGGCATTAGGAGGACTCGCCTACGTGCTGAAGTGCCATTCGATGTCCATTGCATTCCTATAAAATAATTCATACATCGTAATATTGTGTATGCTTTATTTTTGCATTTCATTTGAATATTAATGGTTGCTTTCATGTTGACAACTTTTTAAATTTCCGATCAAATTCTTTATGATGAATAATATAGATCTTAAACCATATGAGAAGTATCAATCAATTGCGTAGTTCTGATACTAATCGAAGGAGCAAATATTTCTAAAATGCCGATCAGAATAACGATCAAACAACTTCGAAGTTCGAAACCTACTTACAAAACCAAACAGAACTAGTCGTTCAAAGTTCTGCAACCGTTATCGGTCTATATATGTTAATCTGTACTGAACAATTAACAATGCTGTGTGAACTTCGATTAAATCACTCATACATCCACATACATAATGTTGTCATGCTTAAATTCACATGTTGTGTTCGTGGTATAGTTTGCCAATTAGCCGCCTTAAAAATAATGCCCTATAATTGCTTGACATTGATCGTATCCGTTATATAGCTACGACAAGTTTTATCGCGTTCATGATATCTCAATGAAATTTAAGCTTTCAACGGCAGTAATAGCAGCGTAGAATGAGTACTTGTGCACGGGAGTCTTCAATGCAACCCAGATGAGTATTTGCAAATGAAGTTACGAACTTTTGTAGCGAGCACACGTGACTGTATAGATACGAGTATGTTACCAACATATACTTTTATACAGATACATTTATGACCGAGGCTGAAGGCAATAGCTCGATAACTGCGTGACAACGAGCGCCACAGGCTCTTTGTCCGTGAGTTATTTATACATAACGTTATTTGGTTGATTACTTGTTGAGTGCGAAAGTTGTTGTGTGTCACAGAAGATGTCATCATCAATAATTAAGATACCCGATAATAGAGTGAGTACGTCCGTATGGAGAGAAAGAAACAGTGGGTACAGCAGAAGATACTAAGAATTGTATATTTAATTTGTAAAAAAGTCTAAAAGTCACGCTATATACAGCGACATGACTAAAATAAAGCAAATAAATAATAGCTAGGATGATAAAAAATTAATAAAATTAGATGTAGGAAAAATCATACAAACAAAAACATTGGTTGATTATTAAACAATCATTTAAAACACGTTGTCATAACCGGTATAGTTTACACTACAATTAAATGTAAACATCCTCCTACACAAGGAAATTATTAAGAGACTAAATACCTCTTACACAATAATCTAGATATTTGTACTAGCTAGAACTTCGTAATTAAACTTGACTCTAAATTAGTTTGGAAGACGGTATGTTGCGTAGAGGGATTTTAGAATGTTTATGTGGCTTTACTAACATCACTTAGAAGATTCAACGTCCAAAATCTATATATCAACGAATCCGTAGAATCTGATTTTGTGAACAGTGAACTCTTCGGTTATAACTTGTGATGCGCATTGGTTCTTTTGATACAACCTGCATGTCTTAAAAGTTTTTAATATGGTGTGGAAGATTGCGAAGTCAACCAATTCGTACTTAGCCTACGGGGCAGAATAACCTTCAATTCCCTCTTCGTAATTATAGAGCCCGGAACCTTTCTGAACCATGCTACTCCAATATGGCTGTTCATTATGTTATGATGATGAGACGTAACAGTGGACTGTAAAGTTCACAATATATGTACCTTCATATGCCACAATTAAATTTTTGACAGATATATCTTAAGAGAAAATCTGAGTATAGAAAAATATTTAAAAATGTATATAAAGGGTTACTTTTAAATTTTTTACATTAACAGACGGAAAATGTGTGGAATAGCTACGTGATGGTCACCGACCACCGCCGCTATGTACGAGTACATTTTCAATCCCAGCGACGTCACCAAATCGTTGCAGGTTAATAAAGTACCGGTTATTTGGTATAGTTAACACGCAATTGCTACAGTTCCTACATATTTACGTTTGCAGCCACAGATTAATAAGCGAGATTTCTTACCATAGATTTATAATTGCTACATGTATGATATAGCGCTCACGAATACTGACGGTGCACCTAAAGTGGGCTTACGCTGAAAGAGATTAAACCTATTTGCGAATATTTTCAATAAAATCGCTTTTCTAAGATATTAATCAAACGGAATAAAATAAAAAATCTGTGAGAATGAGATTGTTTCTTTTTTCTTAATCTTTCTACACGATAGTAATCATCAATTTTTTTTCTTTACCTTCCTAACGAAATAATAATCCTTTTTATCGTTACCCTTCGTTGGTTTTTATCTAAGTATAAAAAAGGAATACATGAACATTCCTAACCAATTAAATTTGGAAAAGACTTTATCTAAAGTCGATCAGAAACAGCTGAAAACGCTGGACGCCGGAGTGGCGCACGTTAGGCCTATGGCCAACAGTGGAATTCGAAGGGCTGATAGATGGAAAGACGTTCTATGCATCAAAATAAACATCTAAACTAGCAGCTTGTGCTTACTGCTCTTGTTAACGCTTTGCAAGGCGATATTCTCTACAACCACGCGTTATTATTTACACGGCACAACTCCAGATGTTGACGAGTAATTTCCTTAGTTAAGAAATAACGGAAACTGCTGTCTCAAACTTTGCTATTAATACTTGTCGAGTTCACTCTCGCACCACTCAATTATCTGCAACTTTATCAGATCTCGGTTCTACAACGTTATACCGAATAGCGATGTTTAGGATTCCGTACCTCACATGAAGAAACAGTATACTAATAGAACTACCCGTGCGTTTGACTGTTGTTAAACCGGAAAAATTGATAATTAACACATGTATATAAACAATAAAGAGTCCCAATTATGGACGTATAGGGGTAAATTAGGGAAAAAAATTAGTCAATTACTTCATGTGATACATTAAAAGACATAGATGTAGGTCGCAAACTTCTTTTACCGCAGTGGAAAAAAACATACAGAAACAATACAGTTATAAATATTATCACTCACATAGTCACATACACAAACACTGCACAAAATGGACAAAATCCTACATAGAGTATTTTTTTAATAGGAAAAACACTTTTATCTAAGCTAAATAATAATTTATTAAATATGCTAATTTTAGCAGTGCAGCTAAAACTTTTTAGAAGACGATTGATTTTTAGGAGAGTAGTAAGTAGCTGCAAAAGCCTTGCCTTAGGCACGTGTACCAGCTAAATAATGTCAATAGAAGAGGTAGGATATTTAATGAGCGCTTCCATACTTTAATGGCACCTTAACACAACGATGCCAATTGTTATTTTCAGATAGAATTAGTTAAAGCCAAAACTCAGGTTAGACTTAATACCAATTCGCACTAAAGTAGTATGGTGGAATTAATTAAAACTCAAATCCTTGGTACTACGTAGGGTTCCGTTCGAGACGTCGAAGGCTGAGATCAAAACAATCTTGACTTGTTGTTGTTTGGACAAATACCCATAACGTCAACATTTTCGTTTCAATAACAAAAGTAATACAATAACAATGTCGTAATATACGAGTAACTGTCCCTACCTCTTATTACAATGTAAATAACACCACAATAAGATATAACAAGGACCCTTGACAGGCATCGTTGACACGATGTGAATTTTCGTAAGCCTTAATAAAGATACCTTGCTCCTGAAACAGCTTGTCGGATAAGTCGAAAAATTGAGTTTTAAGATTTTCAAATAATTTTTATTTATGTGAATAAACAAACAAACGAGCAGATAAGACTCTTGATAGTAAATGTTTACAGTTTGAAAACCGGTATATACAGTTACTCACTCTCAGAGTCAGTACAGTAACTGAAAAATTGCCAACGAAGCAAGAAGAAGTGAACCCATTATTAAAACATCTAAAAACATTTATTAGCCAGACGAGTAATTAATGCATACACAAATACCCTTGGGTTCAATAAAGGTGGTACAGAACCGAGCAACTTCTAACAGAATGCACTTCACGCTCCCGTTGGCAGCCTGGACGCATTGGGGCAGTGGACTGATGAATACAGACCCTTACGTAACAGATAAGTGAAGGTACTCGTAAGTCGAATACTGTCATTATTATCATCAATTAACATTCGTTAAGCCATTCGGAAGCTTTCGGGTATAAAAACATCCGACACTAGTCACAACTACTCCAGTAATCTGGCTAAAGCAAGATCTAGGTCTCTTCATTGACCCGAGTCCCGCAAAGAATCACCAATGGACTCAACCCAAGTGTACTCATACCCTACTTTTGTTAGGGATTTAACAAACAAGCGTCTTTATTACACCCGTACGTAGCACAACGTGTCGACGATTGCTCTCGAGCTCCGAGCCGTGAGTGTCTGCGAACTTAGCTTTTACTTGCCTCTACAGAGGCACGCGTACTGCGGATTTATTAGAAGCCTCGGGACGTCTAAATTGTATGTTTGTCTTTATGAACAGCCGTAGATATACATAGAAGTTTTTGATGTCTACTCCACAGGGTTTCATGTTAGCGTTAAGTAACCTACTATGTCTGTGACAGGTTTATTGTTACGTAACAGTGCCTTTTGCGTGGTATGAAGTATAAGGGACTCCACTGAACGCTGTGGTCAATTAAACCGACCTGTGGGTTTATCAATGGATAGTGTAATGTAATGTAATTTAAAAGTAAAAATGTGTAGTGTGCAAGATCCTTTCTTTTAAGACTCGCTAGGTTCTGTACTATTCTAACTTAACATCTAGTTTAGCGTAAGGTTCTGGCTACCCCTGTTCTAGAATTAATTGAATATATTTTCAATTTATTTGAGTTTCTATATTGAAAAACTTTTTTACCCGTGATATTTACATATTTAGCAAAAGAAGCTACGTAATCGTCTAGAAACGGTAGTTCGATTCTTCGAATTGGAAACTATTGGAAAAAAATTGTAGAATTAGTTACACATATATAGGTTGATTGTCAATGACTGTAAATAAAAAAAAAACTTATATCTACAACTATATTCAAAGCTAAAACGAAAATCTGTACGGAATTCGTAGATATTGAAGCCACACAAAGGTTGATTTTTTTTTTCGCATTTACAATATTCCTAAGCAGGGAGAAAACGAACAAAACCGTAACGAACCGCTTGTGACCTATTGGCATGGCTTTGTCTGCTGCTAAGCTAAATCTAATTGTGCTGTCAAGCCTTAAAACTGTTAAAATACCCAGAAAAATGAGTCCCAGCTTGAAATAAATCGCCTGCAGATGTGACTTATCGATAAAACTCATTAGCATTGTATAGCGTAATTACGGTTGACGCTAAGTTCACCGGATCAGAACTAAAATCAACAGCCGATAAAGTTTTACAGTTAGAACGGAACGTGAAACGATAATTTTGAACAATCAAGCGTTTGTTGAACCCGATCGTAATCTCGCGTCGTCATAAATCATCCAGGATCGGTTCTTGCACAAACGTGTGACGAGAAGCGAGTAAATATTCATCGCCAATATGTGCTGAATCTCAACACTGAAAAATACATGATGTTACCGCTCAGGTCACGTGAAATAAACCTTTTTAGTATCAGAACTATTAAGCCCTACATACGATATGATCAAATACTTGAATTAATAACATCAAGGATTATGTAATTTTGATACCTGAATAATCCTTCTTACAGTATCAGTAAGGTGGTGGCAATATTTTGATCAGTTTGAACTATAATTATTGTGCCGTCTGACTCCGACCTACGACCTAATTTCGCTGCTCAGTGGATCTATGACCACTGTAAAAAACCGATATTTAGTTTTCATTTTCGTTTCGGTCGTTGAATTACAGTTTTAGTTGCTCTGTCCTTAGGTCTATATCTCATTACTGTATCTTACTTTATAAATGAACTAGCAGCCAGCCTCAACACCGTTCAGGTTAAACAGCAAGATACTAAAGAAATTAAATAACTAAGTAGATAGCAGCTATTTATTTTTAATTTACAGGTCGGGTACAACCCAAATTTTTTCAACTAAACTAAAACACGTAGATCTAAATTAACACAAGTTGAGTCACAGATGACGATGAACACTTCTGTTTTGAAACGGTTTCTGGTTCGAAATGTTGATCGCAAAATGAAACGTAAAGACAAGTCTATTATCCACAAATACTAGTGTAAAGTATTTAACGGAATATCGACAAAAGTGACTTAATATAATGTTCATTATTGAATAGTAAGTATTTTATTAATTTCATCGCTTACCTGTGGACTATTTGACAATTACATAATAAATTACGCGAGTAATAAATTAAAGAGCGGGGGTCATGAGTAACCCACAAAAAGTCATAAATCTAATATTGTAATACCAATTAATATTGTAAAGAGAGAGTGCGGATTTTCTGTTTGGATGGACATATTCAATACATGTAATGCGAAGGAAATCACTGAGATTTTTATAAATTATGATATTAAACTTCAATTTCTAGCGATAGGTGCATCGTGAAATTGAAACACCGTAGTATATGCACAAACAGATATTATTAGTGATATTATATTTTATTACAAAAATGATTATTGATTCTCATGCGAGTCTTACTCACTAGGTGAAAAGACTCTTCATGAATATGAGACCGGTATATAAACGGACAGATGCAACGTTATACTAACTATACAGATATTAAATATGAATTGGCATAGAAGACATAAATAAAATATAGGGTTATAAAGAATATTTACTATTATAAGGCAAACACATGCTCGGGATATCATCAGGAATTGCATACAAATTTTACTCTGATACATATGTGTTCCTACACGATATTTTTATCGTACGCCGATATTTCGATCGTGCAACGCGAGCAAGCTTTAAATAAGGTGAGTATTCGGTCTCTTATTACTTCTATTTTAAACCTACTAGAAACGCTTATGTATGGGTTCCAAAGGGATTTTGGCAGGGTATCCTAATGGACGAAGCTTTAATTGAGTAGCACAAGATTTATGTACTACCTATAGATTTAATTTGTCTTTGGAGTTAATGTTTTTTTTTTCTAGTAGAACCACGAGAGTTATATTCCGTTGTATTTATATAACTAAGAACTTGAATTTGCTTTGCTTCGATTAACAAAGTATATGCAACATCAGACCTTGCGTTTGAAAGAAACTGTTCTTCATAAAAAAAGATATGCTGTACTTCCATTATACTGTAGAATTAGTTAATGAGGATTGGTAAAATAAGCGTATATTTAATAACAAATTGGAAGAAGTCTTGTTCGCATTTTACAATGCCGATAATGTAGTGGGACATGAACGCCATCTAGCGACGTATAAGGGGCTTCATCCTTCCTTGAATCTAAGTCAACCTTCCTACCCGTGATACAAGCTACTGAACAATGAATGATGTTATGGCGCCATGTTCCTCTTGATGGTCGTTACTGGGCTTTGCATTGCCCATTTTCTTTCGATGGTGTGTCGGTCGCAGTGTCAATGCCAGTAATAATGCGGGTTAACCGCTTCCTTTTCGATCGGCAACGTCACACTAATGCCTTTGGTGTCAATGAGCGACAATAAACACATTCTATCAGAGCACTCATCTGCTCATTTGTCAACTAGTTATATAAAAATTCTAATTGAATGAGTTAAAACAGTTTATGTAAGAATTTAAGCAGATGGTTAATTGTGTCCGCTAGATGGCGCTGTAATTAAATTTGAGTGCTTGATACTTATAATAAAATCCTGTCTCGGAGAAAATATCGTAGTTCAATCAACGTCCCGGGCAGACATTTAACGTTAGATAAGGACTTATTAAAGTTTTAAGTTTTTTGTGATGTTTTTATTTTGTATACATAGTACTCGAAACACGGGATCAATGCACAGACTTGAAAATAGGTATCTAAATACATCTAGAACCATAAATTTATTTAAATAGAAATATTATATCAATAATATTATTATATTTAGATGTTTACTCACTGTAATTCAAATTTCTTGACGAGTTGTGAGCTTTTTGCCAGGTCACAGGTCACTTTATAGTGGTCACTGCTGTCCGTGGACACTCGTAATATATGATCAGGTGCAGTCCATGGGAAAGAGTTGTACGGTTCATGAAGCAAACCTACACGTAAACGTTAAATTGACAAACTTAACATCATTAACTTCATACTTAAATCATTAAATTCTTTATCATAAGTGCCTGTGCAATGGGGAAAAATTACCCGATTTATTTTACTACTGATGTGACTCCCCCTACCCATTCTTTAGCTGTGACTGAGCCGACACCAAAACCTTTGAACAGCGACGCCGGCCACGAAGGAACAAGAACCCCAGCTTCTCAATTGACTCTTAAACACTGCAACTAAAATACGTTACAAATATTTTGCGGGTAATGTTAACAGAAGATTGATAACTAACGAAACAGGTAAAGAATCTGACAATAACTACAGCCCAGCAGGTAAAGAATCTGACCAGTGCTGACCTAGCAGTTACAGAAGCTAATTATAACCAGGAAAAAATCTATCCACTGAACTGGACAATTCAGTGCTTTGCCTGCTGCTTTACACGCAGTTTAACTTCGTGCACCATGATAAGTTAGCTTAAATTCAAGAATGGATGGAGCCATTTTAAGATATCGTTAAAAATCTCTATTGTGCTTATAAGTCTACGCGAGTGAAATCACCCTTCCGCGACTGCGTCACGGCATCGTGCGTGACTTGACCGTTTTCGTTTTTGAGGACTTGCAAAGAAAAATATCACAATATTGTATTTACATGAGCCGTATTGAGAACGTCTTAAGAGCTGTTATCGCTAACTCTACCCATACCGCATTGCGGTAATCATTATCAGGTATGACGGAAGCCTAATGGCTAAGAAGCCGAAAATTAAGAAACGCCTGACCTTTCGGTTTTGTACTTACTATTATTATATCGTGAGATCTATTAAAGTATTAAGTGGAAAATGTTTAATGGAGTCTATAGCAATTCATATTTTTATGTCAAGCTCTATATTGTTTATAAAATAATTTTATCTACTTATTTATATACAATTTTTTTATAATATTATTAACAACTTTGTCAATTCGCAATTAGCCAGTGTGGCGGAGTATAGCCTTAACCCCTCCCATTGTGAAAAAAGACTCGAGCCTAGTAATGAGACAATTATAGATTGTAATGATAAATACGACCACGTTCTATTTACAAAATACAAATTAAACAAAAACTTTTTTATTTTTCTGCCTGTCCGTCTGTTTCCTATCTTTGCAGGTATACGTTAAAAACACTGAACAGATTTGAATGACACTTGGCATATTTTAAATTATATTACGGGTCATAAGCTAGGTTATATTTTACTCCGAGAAATAGGTCTGTTCCCGTGGAATACGAAATAGAAGTGAACATGGACATTCCGTTAAGAGTTATGTTAATTTTTTACAGCTTAGCTCATTCCCCAATGATATTTGTAATTCATAGAACTAAAAAATTTAAACGATAAATTTATGTCTAAAACCTCAATCGATCACAAGTTTTTTATTTATTTCTTTATTTATTCATTAATAAATCAACCAACACTGATAACAAAAATACAGAGCTAAGATTTATTCTCTAATGAGCTTAAAATTGTTAGTGTACCCATAATTATAGGGTACTACAATATACATAAGTATGCTGCTACACAACAAGTAGTAAATGAAATTAATTTATTTTACGCATTATCTATATATAAAGTCATTCAGACATCGATATTATCATCTTCTGACCAAACTAATCAATCGTTATTATTCAATAAAACAATTACATCATTGTTGAATTTAACAAGTAACTCACTTATATAAAAATCATTGGATTTTGAAATATGGTATAATGTATGCAAAGCCTAGGCAAAAAAGAATTCTAACCAAGATTTTATTTGCAAAAAGGTAATAAATAGGTTGCATGTTGCATAGACAACCAGCAGACGCGATATGTATGAGAACAAACCTCGTAAATTAGTCACAGACTGTATAATCAACACCACCAATAATAAGTGCACTTCATCTTTCCTTAAATTCTGTAATATAAACAGCATCTCTAAGTTAAATAACTCTCAACTTTCCAGTCGAAACAAGTTCAAACATTTACCGGTAGACTTTAAAAAACGGTGATAACCCCCTAGTTACCTCGCTAAGTACAAGTATCCTTACCATCATGTGTTACCATCATGTCTAAGTATCATATAAACTAAACTGGCTGATATCAAGTTCAGCGATCACCGATAGAAAGTTCCTTTGATCAGTACTGAAAACGATGAACAAAAAACGATGAGTATGACTCAAGAATATAGGAAGTCCAGCCTATTTTTCAGTAGCCGATAAATCAGAAAGCAAAGGGCCACCTTATAATAAGTCATCATTTCCGCCCATGAAGACCCGTAATAGCACAGAAAACCTTATTTCTGGCTCTCCGGCACTGCAAATGAAACGAAAAAACATTTTAAGCTTCATTATAAAAGCAAGGTAGCTAAATAGGCTTCTTACTTCAACTTAAAAATAATCAAAAAACTTTTCAATTACTCTATAATACTTTTTATTACCAAATGAAACTCACTTTACTGTAAATTACATTAAACTTCGATCATTGAACTCACATTAATAAACTAGCGGCGTCGTTGACCTAAATCGCTGCTTAATATCCCTCATTATTGTCACAAAATTTAATGATAGTAGAATATAACGATCTACCGGTGTTCCATAATTATAGCTTATGTAAGTACATAAAATAATTAGCACGTTATATTTTTCGATTGTATTTAAATCAGAAGGTTGAAAAAATGTTTTATTCACAGTTCAAACACAGATCAATGCTAATAATGACTTAATAGATGCTTAATAGCTTATAAGCAATAGATTATAAACTGTCATTAATTCGTATAAAAGTTAATTGGGAAAAATGCTATGGACCGTGTTAATCTATTTTCCAACGTTAACGGGACGCCTACGCTTATTTTGTTCCAATTAATAAATACATTGTCAGGAAACTATAATTACCAAAAGTAAGACTTAATTCTTTTTTCTTTAAATATCGTATCATCGTTTTTGCTTTTATTTGTCTATCTTAATCATAAAATATTTATAACTAACTGACGTGCCAACTCGTGTGCTAAACTTAAAATATAGAAGATACAATTTTACTATTCGTGCTAAATGGATGAAATGGGAATGTTTATTTATCGCAAGAAGCGTTTTACAGTATAATTTATTCAGATTTCGTTAATTTTTAATGATTATTGTGAATGTCGAATACGGTTCTAACACCCCAATTTTTTTAAGTAGGTATTGTTAACTTAAGGAATGCTTCCCCTGAACCGTAACAAAAGCGAGTTGCTTGTATACTCATATAACAAAGTTATCACGTATTGAAAGCCATCGATCGCAACCAATTTGAATTCTCATGCATTTTTTAAATACCTCGCCGTCGAATACACAAACCAAATCTATTTATTATTTAAGTGAATTTTCGAGTTCCATGTTGAATTTCAAATAAATTTTGAATTTTGTGTTCATTTTTAAATTTGCAACGTAAAATACCATTGTACAAATCTTACTTATTGACTCTAAGGTCATCCAGTAACAATAACAGATGGCGCTGGCAGACCGTGGTTTTTTATATTTTACGGATAACATTTAATTGTTCATCCTTTAATTTTCTAGCCCCGTGATGTTTGGTGTTTACTATGAAAATGAATATTTGATTGATTTTTTATGTATCGAGTTACATATTTTTACATATATGTACTGAAAAGCAAAAATAAAGTAGATAGACTGTCTAGTGGTAAGTGATCACCGTCGTGTATGGACAAGCACAACATCACAAGAGTAATCAACAGACCTTAAAGAAGAGCTCTGTTGCCACCGTTTTTGAAAAATCTCATATCATTGTGGTCCAAGGTTATCGCAAAGGAAATTTCTTCCACATTTTGCACATTTATTTATTTAATACTATATTGCACTATGATTAAAATAAAGAGGGTACAATGGACGAATTCAATGCGTAAGGGTAATAAATCTACTCCACCAGTCAACCTTGGGTGCTGGCGAAAGGATGTGACAGGTGCGTACGATAAAAGTATTTCAAAGTTTTTAACTTCGTAACAATGACCATGATACATATATGTATATTTCATATAACAATGATAAATATCCTAAAATATAATATGTACTATATAATACAATATGACAAATATACCCATATATGCACATGTATATACATTAATAGATATAGATACATTGTCACGGCAATAAGACTTGTGTAAATCAGACGGAAGATATTTGTCTCAAATTGTCGATATGGATAAAATTTCATCTTTCAGCGAGTGGTGCGATAATGGGACGCTGAAGTGGGTACTATGTCCAATAGTTCCTCAGAGCATTCAACGTTATAAAATTTGTTGAACACGTAGGTTTTGGACCTTGGTTATCTATGTCTCTAAGACTTGAAGGTTCCAACCTGTCAAAAGATCCGTGGGTGATTGGCGAGTTGGTCTTGTACGCCTCCTCTTACCTCTGCCATCGAAAATAAAATGCATTCAACACATATGCATTACAGATAAAAGAAATAGCCGAAAATTAAAAAAAAATATATCTACTTTTTATTTGGCCGTATATAGGCGGCCTAGAATACACCCTCCAATCTCATACTGTCAGAACAGGGTGTCGTATAAGGCGCCAGAAGCCAGCCTACTTGGTGGCAGGGCTTGGCGTAAGTATTAAATTATCAGTATTATTATTTTGTTATTACTATCCTCCTGCTTGAGTCAGCCGCTAAACGACTCGTCGTGTTCTGGCTAGAGGCCAGTACTTTCTTTCTTAACTTTTTCTCATTTCCTGGGGGACATCGCATCAGTGATACCTATGATCTTGCTGATGTCCATGGATGGCGGTGACGACTTACCATCAGGTGGCTCGTTTCCTCGTTTTTCGGCTATTAACATAAAAAATTAACTTAATAAAATCACATTAATCTACAATATTTTTAATGCAAGGATTTCATACTAAGTCCGTCTCATACTAAGGCGTCCTGCAAAAATCATAAAACTCTTGTTACTATTTTACGAACAAAATTTGTTTGAAAACCAATGAACAAAACGTTCAATGATTACTTGAAATAATAATGTCGCAGTAAAAAATTTGACCAGAGCAAACAAAGAGCGAAGAGCAAAATAAAACATTTCTTTTTTCAGATCATTTAACCCGCACAGCGCGAGCGAGACATGTTAAACTTTATTGAAATTATTCGCCGCGCTCAGACTCCAACGAAAATAAAGGTTTCATTCTACCGCGTCCGAAATACAAGTGAATAATTAACAATAAAAACTATAAATGAAACCTTTCGGATGCTTTTCGTTTTATATTTTGGATCGGAACGGTTGTTTTATTTAGTTATTATATTTAATATTAAAGTTAGTGTGTACCTAAAAATTCTGTAATGTTAAAGGAAAGATCACGGCGGTTGTGGCGGGTAGGCACTGGCTGAGGGCAGCGCAGGACCGATCGTTATGGAGATCCTTGGGGGAGGCCTATGCCCAGCAGTGGGTGTTGTCCGGCTGAGATGATGATGATGATGATGATGGAAAGAAAGATCTATCAAGTATCCTCTGCGATTGCATTGCAATAACTCACTGCAGAAGCGGAATAGGTAGAAACCGAATCATGCTTCGCCGAATCAAGAAACTATAATCGCAGAATATAATCCTGAGTATAATTTTGAAGATAATGCGTCGAAAAAGCGTCGGTGATATTAATATCCATAGCATATAGTATAGGTAATATAGGTTTATAGTATAGGTATAGTATAGTAATATATAGTATAGGTGACAATGAACAATTCCCATTAGGTTTCTCGTCTGCTCATTTATGGAATAGTTACATAAAACTAAATCATAGCAGCAGCCCTTCGACACAAGTTTTAGGAATAATAATCAGGAACATCCAAAACAATAGACGTAGAAATCACTTAACAGGTTTTGGTTGCAATGCTGGCGAACCAGTAATCAGGTCTGATCGTTCGCTGGCTATTACTTTAAAAAAAATTACCTTTTAGTATTTAACTAACTAAAATTATTCACATCCATCCATTGATGCATTATTAGTAGAATACATAAATTCCATTTACATAAAGATGATATGTTATAAAATACAACTCGCGAAATTCACATTTTTCTTGCGTTTTTTGTAAACTGCATCTGTGATTTATATTGTATAAATAAACGTTCACACACTCACACACTAGGATTCCCTGTGTTGCGGGTGGCATGGACATACACAATTATCACATCACAAACACCCAAGACCCGAGAACAAACATTTATCTGTCACATAAATATTTGGCCCGGCCGGGAATCGAACCCGGGACCCCACGCTCGGCAGGCAGGGTCACTACCAACTGGGCTACGGGGTCGTCGTATATGTTGATCAAAATATGATTTACGACTGTAAAATTGTTTGATTTACTGCTAAAATAAGACCGTATAAGTCATCAATATAACTCTCTCAATGGCTGTCAATAATTTGTGAAATAGCTTGCCTTTAAAACACTCACTCAAAGTATAGATCGTACCCCACATTTTTTATTTTAGCTTTCAATTGTTGCCCACCCATCGTTATAAGCGATAATAAATGTATGTATTTCTTAATCATAAATTTCTTTAAACATTTTTTCTCGAAGGCGGCTGATAGCTAGCCTGTTTAGCTGTCTGTCTAGGTAAAGAATCCTACCACCATGCACGAGTACCATCCAGACTAAACTCTGTAATATAGAGCACAATAACTTATATCAGAAAAGACACTATGGACAGTTTACCGTATACTCGTCCGTTGTTAGCAGAATACACGAGAAGGAGAAATTTGTTTAGATTCGTGGTTGGGTGAATACTTGAAAAAAATTAAAAAATATCGATCATATTTCGTTTCATCGATACTTACGAGAGAGTTAATAAATACCTATATACGACTAACAATTTCAGTTATGGTTTGTAAAATAATTTATGACTAAGATTAAGTTTGACAATTAAATATAAATTTGACAATAATATGTGTGCTGCAGTAAATGACACATACTTACTGCAGCACACATACTGTAGCATTAATCATATGTTCAAAGAAATTGTAAACATGACGATTTATTTCCGAAAAATATCCAACCAGCTGATTGGAAACTAAATTTACTCATTATAATATAAATTATACTTGGTAAGATTGTATAGAAATTGCTTTAGCAACATTTTCGTAAGGTCATGTTTATATAATTAAAATTTATGATATACATACCTGTGTGTCATATTGCCACACCACAGACTTAGTGCGCACCATTTCTGTGTTGCATTATATCATTGTGTGTGCATTATACAATGCAGTTTTAACACGATAGTTAAGTAATTTTATTATTATTTTAATGTGATTCATGTATGTACTACAATTCTGAGATAAAATAAATATTTATTTTTATCATTTTTGTTTCTTTCATTTATATTGACCTCCTCCCCAAAATTAAACACAAATACCATTAATATAGCTCAGTTGGTAGTGACCCCGCCTGCGAGTGAGGGATCCCGGGTCCGATTCCCGGCCGAGGCAGACATTTATGTGACAGATAAATGTTTGTTCTCGGGTCATGAGTGTTTGTAATGTCACATTTGTGTTTATCCATGACACCCGCAACACAGGGAATCCTAGTGCGGGGGTGTGAGTGTGTTAACGTTTAAAAGAAATATCTCAACCATAAACCCCACTCTTTTGTCCCATTCAATTCATGAGACCTGTTAAGTCCGATTTTAGGAAAATTACCACAATTGACAACTTTAACAATAGTACTGAAAACATCTCGAATATGCAAGTTCTTCACTATATATTCCTTCACTGAAAAAACAATGTATTTACAACGAGCTAATAACATCCAAAACATACATCTCGAAGTATACAGAATTCAGTCTAATATACTCTTGTGTACCAATATTCAAACTTTTCACCGCTTTCACTGTTGAGAAGTTAGTTAACCTACGCTGATGAGTGTCTAAAATAAAAATAGAGATTAAAAATACTATGTTGATAGTGAATAATAAAAAAAATCCTAACAATATTTGGACGTGACGGTCGAACTACTGAGTTGCTGTCTTAATAAACGTGAATTACTGAGCTTAATTCACACACTCACGCACGTCTATACACACAAACCCAATCAGTACACGTACACATGTAAATCAATATAAGTTCAGTTTAGTGCAAAGACTGTATAAAAGAGGAAATAAGTTATACATGTAATTTGCAATTTACGAACAAATTTCACCGTTTGTAACACAGTAAAGTTCTTCATTTCCTGACAATCTAGCAATTCAGCTGCACATATCCTCACTTCGCCGCGTAAAACCTAGGCCATAAAACCTAGCCCGTAAAAGCTAACGGGACAAATTGATTTCCGTATGCGAACTTTATGATTCCAGCTTTCTATTACACGATGTTGTGGCTGGGAAATTTTGTTTCGCGTTTGTCGTTGGGAGAATTATTTCGAATTTCGAAGGACTTTGTGACCAGACACGTCTACATTGAAAAATGTAGATAAAATGCATTCAGTTTATTAACACACAAGTAAAAAAAATACCATTAGATATACAGGAACTCGAGCCACTTAAAAGACCTAAGGACTTTGCCTCAGATTACGTCGTGTTTGGGGATCGAGAGAACCTCCTATATCAAACCTAACCAAGTTAACCAATTGAAAAAGAATGTGCAAATTTTATCGTCAAAATTGTAACTTCGCTCTTAATTATCTTCTGAACTAAGCCAGCGCTTGCTCCAACATTGGCTATGTAAATAACACCAACCCCTCTCGGACTACTAATGACCCATTGCGTTGTCGAAATTGGGGAACTAGGCCAAATTAAAACCTATTACAGCTTGCGCTTTGCATTTGAATTCTTATTTTTAACGTTTTGGATTTACTGTATTTTCTATGACAAATAATTTTGTTGTGACCTTTTGTACTATTCATCGAAGAGACTTGGTCATAATTGCTTATTAAATTAAGCCCAAATTCCATTAGCATTGTACTCGTACCATGCTCTCACATGGGGGCATTCCATACATTTCACAAATTCCTAATTCAGCAACGCCATCTCAAATGAGTTCGTAAGAGTCAAATATCAAGTAATATTTTTATGTAGTACAGCTATCATCGTAACTTATGTTTCTGAATCAAAACATCGACTATAGTCTACCGTTTATATAAGAATATACGAAAGATCGCCATACCTTTTCTGAGTTATGTAAATTTTATCATATTCATGTGTTTGTATATGTACGCAGCATACTCACGTTAAAATATATACAAATACGCGACGGATAAGTGTTGACTTAACTTTCTGTAAACTGAACGATGACGTTGCTTGTTTAACGTATTTGATCGGAATAAGCCCTCCAATCAATCATTACAAAGTTCTAATGTTACCTTAAATACTACATTTTTATTTATTAGTGTAAAATTTTAATTCTACAGATATAAATACTTTGCCAACTAGTATTACTTGTAGGGGATGGCATGGCCGTACATAAGTATAACATCACAAGCACCCATGATCCGAGAAGAAACATTTATCTGTCACATAAATGTCTGTCCTGGCCGGGAATCAAACCTAGGACCCCTCACTTACTAGGTAGGATCACTACTAACTGGGTTGTGGGATCATCTGTTAATTTAATTTAAGTTTTAAATTCGTTTAAAACTGATTTTTATTATTAAGACAAAGATTATCAAATTCGTGTAGAGCGATAGCGGGCAAAATGTATAAATAATTCTTTAACTTAAAAAAATGTTATTGTACTTTAACTTGATTATAGTTGGACGTATTGGGGCGGCCTAGAATACTATTGGCATCCTATGCTGGCAGAATAGGGTGTCGTAAGAGAAGGCGACACAAGCCTGCTTGGTAATAGACCTACGAGTAAAGATTGTATTATCAGTATCATTATTAAGTTATTAATATTATTACTTATTATCTTTTTATGAAGCCTGCCAGGTTTGGTACCACCCTCCTGCTTGAATCAGCTGCCAAACGACTAGTCGTGTTCCGGCTGGAGTCTTGAGAGCCAAAACTTTCTTTCTTTCTTTCGTTTTTCTTATTTCCTGGCCGACTATGCATCAGTGATACCTTAAGTCTTACTGATGGCCATGGGCGACCGTGACCACTTACCATAGTGTGACTAATCTGCTTGTTTTTCGGCTGTTTACATAAAAAAAAGTAATCGAGATCTAGTTGAAGTTATTTGCTATGGTTTTCAAAGTAGCTTAATATACTTGAGAGGCAGGGAGCACACTTGAGCCTTAGCTAATGTCCTCTGCTCGTAAAGAACTACTACTAAACAACTCGGTCCTTCCTGTTAGTACTCGTACTGTGGAAGTTAGTTACCTAACGAGTTACCACCATTCTTCTACAATCAGCTAGCTCTTTTGACCGCTTTTGACGTAAAAACACATGGATACGGGTCACGACACTAAACGTTACGTCATATAATTGTGAGTGCCTGTTAAATTTAAAATGTTTAATTTCCATAATTATATACGTCATAAATGTTTTTAATACGAAATCCATTTAAGTTTTCAACGCCAACACAACACATCTCAATATTCAACGGCAGCAAACACCGCGTGCATCTGACACCGAGTGATCGCAACTTTATTGTGGTGATATTCATTGTATCATTTTGTAAATAAAACATCCCAGTTATAATATCGTTGGGTAACGATTTTTCTTGTGAAATAAACTTGTTTAAGCTGATTATATCTTTAATGTTCTTAACCCGCTTCACTGGACGTGAGATAGACATTTTCCTTCTATATTTATATAAATAAAATGATATTTTATATATATATTATAAATGTCAAACAATGCAGTATACAATATATTTGTTTTTTTGCGACTTCAAAATTATAATTATGCCACGATACAATAGACGCCGCTTTGGAAAATAACTCATAATGGCCAATATGAACCGTAATATTGAATGTTAAAGTAACCAATTTTACTTCGGGAAATGTTATTCTAAATGTAGCCGTTTTTATAATTGTTACTATCGTTATTTTATTATATCGAAATTTTGGAAGAACTAGCCATAAAAAGGACACAGAAATAGTCTGTATGTCTTAAACTATTTATATATATATATATATATATATATAGAAGCGTCAAGGGTACGAAAACAAGATTGTGACATGTAACATGTGACGTAGTCTATCGTAGTTTACATGTATTTACATAACGGAACGTTATTTGCCTGAGGACGGGTGATTGCGGACTGTTTGTTCAGAATTCTGAATTCAGGTACCTACCCAGACAATCCCTGTGCACTACGAGTTTTTTGATGTTAAAGTAGCAAACGAGTTGTGTTGTTGCTAAAAAGACTTTAAATCCGTATAAAATCACTGCTTACTATTTATTTATCTACTTAATTTTACGTTTTTGCCAGAACTAAAAGCGGAGAAATAGGAAAACATATATCTATACATATAATAAAATTCTAGCTGATCGCTTTCTGTACATGAACGATATATGAGAAAAATATCATTAGGGGCCTTTATTAGCGCAATAGAACACAAAACAATAGTTGAGAGAATTTTTGTCTGTGCGTTTATTCGCGCTAATCTTAGAAACGGCTTAACCGATTTCGTTCTGATTTTCAGTAATGTATTGCAGTGCACGTCACCTAATAGTTAAAGTTTCAATGCAATCGGTCCATAAATAAAAAAGTTATTAATTAATATTTTAATTTTGTTATTCATAGAACGAGAAAAACCCAGTCCTAAAACTATTCAGGTGCTATTCTAAGCGTAAGGCGTAGTTACTCTGAAGCGAAGCGAGAGCAGTTTGCTAGTCTACACTAATATTATAAAGAGATATTACGATTTTTATGACTTTGTGCTTATGCGGAAAGTAATTTTTCGAGATAGTCATAGGCTATACTTTTTTTTGTTAATCCCGAACGAAGTCGAGAGGAGCAGGTAATAATAAGACACGAGCAATCCTCGAAAGTTTCCTTTATATTGTTGAAACTACAGAACACTGAAAACCATATACACTAAAAACTGTATTGTCGTACACAACATTTTGATATTTATTTACACTCACAAGGTAACGTATTGTGTCGGGCCGTCGCAATGTTATCGATTTCGTTAATAATTCAAATCTAGTCATATTTGGATACCTTTAACTTCACGGCGAAATTGCTTTGTCCTGTTCTGTTACTTATTCAAGGCAACTTTTCGATAGCTTCCTTAATCAATATCATTTAGCCGTGACCTGGAAAATGTTAATAAATAAAACGATTGAGTTAAAGGAAAACGAGAGACTGGTAAATATATTAGAAGTATTAAAACAGTTAAATGGTGTAAGCTCTTGGTGCACCCTACTGAAGAATGAACGGGCTATCACACCAGGATTCAAGTGTTTGATGTCACTTGGCGTTGTCACCTTTTTTAGTATCGGGGAGAAATCTTCGTAAGATACCCAGCTTCGCTGGGAGGTACCGGGTTATACGGTATGCCTATCCACTAAAACGCCTCGGCTGCCTTCCGATGCGTATTGGAAGACTCCGGGGTCTCATGAAAACGCAGCGGCAAAAAAAGGAAGCGGTGGTTCCCTGGTCATTCCGAGTTTGTGACCCTGTATCAGGACGGGCGTATCCATGGTGCAGTAGTTGCTGTATCCAAGGAGGATCGGGAGAAGGTTTATCCTTTTCTTTATAATTACGGTGTTGCAGAAGGAGACCATTGCCTTCCAAGGAGACATATTTCTAACGTAGTGTCGAAGAGCTAATTTAATGACAGAGACCCTGCTTACATGGCCAGCAACGTGCCAATTATGAATTTGATGTTACGGCTGCCCCTGGACAGCTTTATCCCGTTACCACAAAATCAATACAATTTAGCAAATACAATACACAATATAACCATACCATTAGTGCCTCGAGTGCTTATTTGTGCTGAAAACATAAAAAACCATGTAATAGTTCAGTCTAGTGGAGAATCAACCTCACAATGTACTTCTTTATATTTTTAGTTATCTCAAAAGTCACATTTGAACGACTAGTCCGATTTCATAACCCACTTGGTAGTGACCTTCCCTGCCGAGCGAGGATCTCAGGTTCGATTCCTGACCAGAGCAGACATTTATGTGACAAATAAATATATGTTCTCGGGTTATGGTTCTTTATGCTGCCAAATTTGTATATACGGATGCCACCCACAACAAAGGGAATCCTGTGGGAATCCTAATCCTATAATACGGAAGGGAATAATATAATACGAGGCTGTGAATACTTGTAGGCAATTTTTGTATCCATAATACATAAAACAGTGCTGAAGCTTTGTCCACGAAGAAAATAGGAAAAGGACTGTTAAATATGATTCATTTTGATTTTATTCTAAAATGAAATTGAAATTACAAAGATTTACAAAGAGCTTCTAGTATATTTGTGAAACCCTACGTAGAGTAGAGTACATTAATGTGATTAATCAGATAACATCGGGGCTCATGCAGCAAAGCTGGATTTTGTAACATGAACAAAGTTTTAAAATTAAATACCTAGTTATTTTTCTTTACTTTTTGTTTAGCCCTTCTAAATTAACCCTTAAAATTAGATTTCTGAATTTAATATCGGATTGTGTAGTATATCTGTCTTATACTTTCGGATAAACGGCAGTGTTGCCGTAAATAGTACGCCGTTGGTCTTGAGATGATTTGATGATAATATGGTAGTGGCTTGGTTTGTGAATTATGTGTTGCGACGGAGCGGGTGGTTGGGAAAGTTATGATGTTATGTGGCGTAGCTATGCCATTGTGTGGCGTTGAGGTGACTTTGATGTGGCGGCAGTATAACTGTCGTGTGGTGGTGTTGTAACTTTAGTTAGTAGTGTCCCGCGGTGTGCGGTGAGGATAAACATAGCATTCCAAACGGAACAGTATATTGAGGGTTCTTGTAATGGTAGTGCAGAAGATGTGTAGAGTATAGCGGTCATTTTTTGCGTCTGATTATTAAAAACATAGACGAAATTTGAGAAGTAGGTGTATTGTGCAACAAGTATGAAATTATTAAAATATATTACTATATAAACATTGCGTATATAACTGAAGGTTAAAATAAATACAATCCAGTTCGAAAAAAATTATGAAAAAGTTACATCATAACTTTTTATTATAGTTAAGAGGTTTGTAAAATCGTAAAAAGTATTCCAATTTCTAAATTTTATTTTTTCTTTTCAACCAGTTTCATTGTTCTCTTGCCGATTTAAAGCAGGCTCTTTAAATGCGCCGAGTGTATCCGCGAAAGCTGTAAACAAAAAGGTCAGTATTGCGATTTGTTCACCCGTCTAGGCATAGTTGATCCGTGATAAAGGATTACATAATGTAGACAGAGAAATCATATACACGCAGTAATATCGCGTATGGTCGCGACTATAGCAGTTGTTTAGTGGAACATCAATAGACATTTAAGATCTCATCCATCCACTGGCACATGTCTTCTTCTTTCAACAGTTATGAAGTTATTGACTCATTTCGCGACTTATTTATTTCTCAACGTTTCGGAACCTGTTAATACATCCTCGTCGTTTTGATATAATCAGGAACACATTTTCATCGTGTCGGTCAGCGGCAAACTCAACGTATAAAATTTCGTATTCAAAAACTCGTCTACCTTAAATACCATGAAATCTGCGACACATAAGATCAGCCCATTGCCACGTCAGTTTGCTAATTATTTTAGTTAATACTCAGATCGAGTATCAGTTATTTGTCAAATTTCCTCATCTCTGAATTGATTGCAATGGATCTTCGAGCATAACACATTTTAGCTACTTATACGGCAGAGATAAGTACTGTTAAATATACTTAAATGCCGAGTGTAGCAGTCGAACTGCATTGTACAGTTCTAATTCAATCCTTTCAAAGCGTGTGAAACTCTAGAATAGATTTCATTGTGACGACAATGGCGTCATAAGGTCAAGGGGCAATGTACAAGAAGGATAAATTAGTTGTGCCTGAATGAAAAAGAGGTAGGTACCTACATCATACGTTATTCACACATCACCTAACTGGTTCTGAAGCTGACTTTGAACTTGTTGAAATTGTACACCCGAATAATTAAGGAATCTCAAAGGGAACTGACCTTTATATATGCTGGAATAGTTAGTGGTTTGAAATTCAGCTCGCATATTTGAATATCTACCGCAAGTGCCTGCGTGTATATAATGTGTTTGTTATCCTTACAACCTATAATACTTAAAATTCACCATGATTTCCTTCACTCAAACAAGTGATAATTAATTCGTAATACCTTGGCACATAATTGTAAAAATAAAGGTATGTGCAGGATTCGAACTCGAGCCTCCCGTGCAGGGTTTCGCCGAAACCCGTCGACTGGGGCCCGTCCAGCGTATGCTACTTATCTGTGAGGCGAAGCTTTTATATTAATGTGTTTAACATCTTAGATTGTATTTTGTTTAATTCGTTTTATTATATTTTAAATATACCTAACTATTTTGATAACCAGCATGAAGTTCTTAAATAACAAAGAAGTAATAAGTATAATAAAAATTTGTATTATTTGCTTTACTGAAAGAAAATATATTATATTTACTTAGACAAATACATATAATATTCTCATAATTTTTAGATGCGTGAAATCTATCAATCACAATTTTTCATATGTGAAATCAACCCTATTACTAGGAATATAAGGCAATAATAAATGGCCCTGTAGTCCAGTTGATAGTATCCGTACTTGTCCAAGAGTTCCAGGGTCAATTCTGAGCAGACATTTACGTGACAGATAAACTTGTACAGCAGAACAAGTTGGGGTTGTTTTGGGCATCTGGGATGTCATTATTGTGTGTTCATATCAGCGATGAGCCCTGGTATTCGGGTTTCAATGTGTGAGCATTTTTTGTAATAAAAAACGTATGAACTTCGATAACCAATCTAATTCTTGACCCCTTTCGAGCTAAAAGGATAACCAAAACAGTAACTGGAGAATATAGGTTAAGATGAATTCCCCTAACGCGATGTGAGAATATAAGACTAATTATAATGTAACCGATGTAATTATGATATACATAGATATATTTTCTTTACCTCCATTCTGATGAAGGTTCTAATTTCGGTAAAGGGCAACGTGTGCGCATTAATTGTTGGATGATGAGCAGAACCGAAATTAAAGTATTAGATTACAACAGACCTATATTGAAAGGTATAAAGGGTTTTTGCTATATAAAGGGCAAAAATTTACAATTATATTATAACATATAAATAAATAATATGATAAATACAGTAACAAAATAAACGTTCAGACACTTACATTACTGACCTAACCGCGACAAAAGATATCCTTTGACTGACACACAATTGGATATCACAAAACTTTAATCAAACATTATAACCACAAACCAAGAATATCTACTTAGGAATCGAACCCGGGATATTTCAATCGGTAGATAGGATCGCAGCTAACTGGACTACAGCGATTAATTGGTGATGACCTTTGGGAGTGATGATAAAAAGCGATTCAAAAATAAACGCTAAGAACACTACCAACTTTGTTTTAATATGCTAGAAACCACTACATTCAAATTTAAGCTCAAGTTTTTATTGCTAAATATATACAAATTATATTAGCTGCAAAATGTAATAGCCGCTCAGCTTTTAAGTGGAGACAACAGAGTGTTTTATAAAATTCATACTTTGAGATGAATGATGATGAATGAATGCAGGTTTATTTCATAGAACACCAAAAATATTGGTCCTAATTCTAATGATGCTGGAAATTAAAATCCTGAAAATCAGGAAATGAAAAACAGGTTTTTTTATATGAAAGTAAAAAGTAATTTTTAATGACTTCGCTTCAGCGCCATCTATTAGATAATTACGAAACACCATCTCGACCAAATTTTATAAATATGACCGTAACTAGTAAAATCGTGCAACAGTTACACAATCATTAGGAGATGCATCGAATAATTTATAAACATGTGGACAACTTAACATTCTAGAGTATTCCTTCCTCGTTGATCTCTCAGCTCAGCTAAGCGCAGATATTACGTCATTTCTAATTACCTGTACAGCGTCTGTGAGTAATTAAGTTCTGAATCAGAATTAGCACTGTGTACTAGTTCAAACCTAATAGTTAGATGTCTTACATTCAAATTTATGCCGGGTATCACGTGAGGCTTCCTGTTCATTGGAGTGACCTGGTGATTGCATTGCATAATCGGTTCAGGTTTCTCTTGGGTAACGTTTTGGATTGATCCTATTAGCAGCAAGCGCAGTCCGAAGGTGGAAGTCATAATATTTATGATCTTACATTACAAAATCGTATACGCCAAACTGACAAACCATATAAAATTGGACAATTTATGTTAATAAAATAAATAGTAAATGACAAGCTTAAATCATTAAATGCTTTATCATTAGTTTTCTGTAATGTTCTGTATAATAAAGTCAAATTTATTCAACTTATTTGATTATTAATCATATAGAAAAATTATTTTACAATATGACTTACGACACCATATGACAATATGACACCATAACTGAATCATCTCACAATATAAAAAGTTAAAGGCCACATTCCACTGCTAACTGCGGATAGGCAGAAGGTTTTCTCAAAGTTTTGTCCTTCACCGAGCAACTGGTAATTAATCTCAAATGCTCATATAATTTGAAACCAAAGTAAGTGCAGGATTCAAGTTCGGATCCGATATTCAGACCATTAGCCAACACTGCTTGAGTATTTTTAATTATTACTAGTAAACGACTCCCTTTTCCTTTCAGAAAAATAACGCCTTATACTTAGGAATAGCACCTGCATTGTTTTAGTTAAAAATAAATTAATTTATAATTGTTTTATATATGGATGGATTAAAATGAAACGAACTTTAAATTATCTGGCGAAGCTTACTGCAATACATTAGTTAATACCGTAAATTGATTAAGCCAATTCTGAGATTAGCGCTCACAAACGCACAGACAAACAGACAAAAATTCTAACAACTATTGTTTTGGGTTCTCTTGCGATAATAAAGGCCCGTAATAATAGCTTAGAGAAACCGATCGGTTAAAGTTTTATTATATGCATAGTTAATTTACTCTTTATTCTATTTCATTAAAATCTGCATATGACGACTTAAAGCATGCTTGTTCGTTAAACGAGACATGAGAACGGCACGCATAAGCAAAGAAAAACTATCATATAGATTCAATTTTTATATAGACAGTAATTATATATTATGTGCGAAGAAACTAAAATATATATTTACTAATTAAAAGTGACATAATATATTAGGTTCGGTACTCACTTGAATGTCGTGTTTTGGGATCGACACGCAATTTGGCAGTTCTCCTAACAAAAAGAATGACACGTTGTAGTTCGAACGTTCAAGCGATTGGCAAGTTACTCACGTATTTTAATTGGATTAAAAAAAAAATCTTTCGTCGATGACACAAATACACCACAACTGGCTCGTACGAATTCAAGTGCCAGTTGTAATCGAAAAATTGTGAATGAACTGAAACTATGAGTGTACTTCAATGCATAATACTGGAATATAAATTAATAATTTCTATACCCTATGGTAATTCACTACAAAACTACAAAACCTTTCTTGTCAGATCTCCATCTTACCAGAACATCCTGCAACACGCGGATATGAATGAAACATCCGATGCTTCTCTTTCTTCCGATGTACACTTCTATCACTTAATAATAACATATTTTTTGTTTTAAGACCACTTTGCTGTGTTTTAAGAACACGAGTGCAAACAAATAAAGTTGAAATGTAGACTTATCTTAATAAATATAATAGCCATGATTCGAAAGAAATTATATATTACGGGCCGAAAATAAATTAGGAACTTTATTCAAAATTGAAAAATAAAATCTATATATTTCGAAAACATCATTTGTTTAAAGTCGATCCATCTAGTAGGTTTTGACGCTAGGATATCGTCGGTATTCTTTAGTATTTTAGTGTAAAGAGATACAAAGCTTATTGATTAAAATGAGAGAAATTGTGCACATACAAGCTGGACAGTGCGGGAACCAAATTGGGGCAAAGGTGAGCAAATTTTTCTTGTTTTTATTTGACTTATTATATGGAAGCGGACGATAGATTAGATAAACTGGATTGCGTTTTTCAGTTTCGGCACAAAATAAAGGAATCTGTTTAATTATAGTCCTTTAAATCATGTTGTATGTGCGTAAATTCTATTAAATCCTACAACATGTACAATAGTAGCTCACCCTCGCTTCGCTCTGGAAAACAATTGTTAACAACAATTGTTACTCGTTTTTATCAAGCGTTTATTAAATACTTCATGTTCCCCATACACCTAAACTTTCCTAGCGAATTAATGTTGATAAAAGCCGCAAGAGTATTCGTGCAATAATTTTTGAGATAAGTGCGTTCAGAAAGACCCTTTTTTATAGACAATGTAGTTATAGTAAAACATTGCTCAAGTAAGGTTATTTCATAAAACATCCAATGGAAGCTGGAAATCTATTATCCAAATGTGTCCTGTCCTAAAAAAAACCATTCAAATCAATGGCAGTTAAGTGACATTTATCTTCATTCAAGACTACATTTATGAGTCTTATACCGTTTATATTGTATTACCTTGCAATAACATAAATTGTACATTTTCAGTTCTGGGAGGTTATATCGGACGAACATGGCATCGATCCAACTGGCACATACCACGGAGACTCCGACCTTCAGTTGGAGCGTATCAACGTGTATTACAACGAAGCAACCGGAGGGAAATACGTGCCGCGCGCCATTTTAGTCGATTTAGAACCTGGCACGATGGACTCTGTCCGATCCGGTCCTTTTGGACAAATCTTTCGGCCGGATAACTTCGTGTTCGGTCAATCAGGAGCAGGAAACAATTGGGCTAAAGGACATTATACAGAAGGCGCTGAATTAGTAGATTCCGTTCTGGACGTCGTCAGGAAAGAAGCTGAAGGTTGTGATTGTCTACAAGGATTCCAGTTAACCCATTCTCTTGGGGGTGGCACTGGAGCAGGATTAGGAACGTTGTTGATTTCAAAGATTCGAGAGGAATATCCCGATCGTATCATGAACACTTTCAGTGTAGTACCGTCTCCTAAAGTATCTGATACCGTTGTGGAGCCGTATAATGCTACTCTCTCTGTCCACCAGCTTGTAGAAAATACAGATGAATCTTACTGTATTGATAACGAGGCCTTGTATGATATTTGCTTCAGAACACTTAAACTAACTACACCGACTTACGGCGATTTGAACCATCTCGTATCTGCAACCATGTCAGGAGTAACCACGTGTCTTAGATTCCCTGGTCAACTGAACGCAGATTTACGAAAACTAGCTGTCAACATGGTTCCGTTTCCTCGTTTGCACTTTTTTATTCCTGGTTTTGCTCCCCTCACTTCGAGAGGCAGTCAGCAATACAGAGCCCTTACTGTTCCAGAGTTAACACAGCAAATGTTTGATGCCAAAAACATGATGGCTGCTTGTGATCCGCGTCATGGAAGGTACCTGACAGTTGCTGCAGTATTCAGAGGTCGCATGTCCATGAAGGAGGTAGATGAACAGATGATGAACATTCAGAACAAAAACTCTTCATATTTCGTGGAGTGGATTCCGAATAATGTTAAGACCGCTGTATGCGACATTCCACCGAGAGGCTTGAAGATGTCTGCGACATTTATTGGAAATTCTACAGCTATTCAGGAGTTATTTAAGCGAATTTCGGAACAGTTTACGGCAATGTTCAGACGCAAAGCTTTCTTGCATTGGTACACTGGGGAAGGTATGGATGAGATGGAGTTTACAGAAGCGGAAAGTAATATGAATGATTTGGTTTCTGAGTATCAACAATACCAAGATGCTACTGCGGAAGAGGAAGGAGAGTTCGATGAAGAAGAGGAAGGTGGCGATGAGGGAGACTAGACTGTTCTTTTTATTAAGAATTTAATACACTGTATTTTGTTTTATTCGTTTTATTATATTTTAAATATACCCGACTTGTAAATTTTAATACCCATCATCAAATACCTAAACAGAAGTAATAAGGATAATAATGACAATGAGTCTTCAAGTGGAGCGTGAATTGGGTTTTTATAAGTTAGTGTGTTCTATAAATATCTTATACTTCATCACCATTAGGTGAGATTATTGTCGAGCAGTAACTCGTTTTGTAAAAAACCTTTTATTTTACACGATCAAATTTGATTTTAGTTTTCAAGTTACAAAAACACTCGAACACGTCATACTAAGCTAGTTTACCATTTAAGTTTCTCAACACAGTGGTAAGGGCACATAGCATTGGCCGTAATGCAGCCTCCTCATATCGCCACCATGCGTCTACAGATGCTCAATAGCCACCATGGTCAATCAGTCAGTCCAGGTTCTTATAGTTAGACGATCTTGTTTGGCTGACGCGTGTGTAAACTGTTTTCCCATGAAATTTAATATATAAAACGGGAAATCGGGGAGTCGAGCTGTTGCACCTGATTACTGGTCCGTGGACTCGTCAATACGGGAATTCATCGTGGGCATTTAACTTCAGGAAACGTTAAAATAAATGAGCTATAGCGTAAGACTTTTCACTATTTTAATTATACAAACTCTTAAATAATTAGGGATTACATATAATAATTAAAATTTTAGAGCCAATGGGTTTGCGAATGAAAAGACAGTCTGACATCCCGCCGCCATCACAAACGCAACTCCATTCGGTGTTACCCGCTCTTTCATGAAATTAATTGTTAAAAAAAATTACTGAATAATACCAACAACTGAAAAATAACAAATTAAATTATAATTTTCAAAAATTAACTAACTTTCATTACTTAATAATGTTACGCGCCGTTATTTAAATTTTTTTCAACACGCACTCACTCGCACGCTCTTCAAAACGCTGGCTACTCTGCAACTATGATTGAGGCAAGCTCGACGCATGCTCATAAATTAGAAAGTTGATGTCAACCAATTCTGGGTCATCGCCAAGCCCTTATGCATGCCTCTCCATTGACTTCAATGCGGACAGGTGATATTTGGCAATACTAAACCAAATGTGACAGCAGTATTCCACACACAGTCCACCTGTGATATCTTAATACTTGTTTCGGTGTGAATTACCTACCGCCACATTTTGTACACCTAGCAGCTGCAAACAAGCTGCCGCCTTAGCTTTGAATTCAATTAACTGCCCCAATTTAAGATTCATGGAGATTTCTACTAAAAATAACTGAAGGCGATCGATATATTTCAAGAATACACTGAAAAGTAAAATACAAGGTGAACGAACTCGTATTGGCGGTGAATACATACAATTACATTTTGGAAGCGTTGAATCTAACAAGATATAGAAAGAAAGAAAGACAGAAAGAAATAAAAATGTTTATTAATGCCCCGTTCAGGGCAACAAAATGTAAAACAAATATAAAAACAGAGACACTTTGACTTTTTGGAATACTACCTTAAATCCTTTAAATAAAATACGCAAAATAACTAAAAGAAAGAAAAAGTAAAATCCAGATATTTAAATATTAAAAGCCCTAAAGTAAAGTTAAAGAAATTTAAACATGAATAAAGACAAAAAATATTTAAACCAACCCATTTAGAGACTGCCTTATGTGTAAGATGTACACGCCCTCCCACAGTCTCTAATTTCGAATTCTATGAAATCTTTACTAATCCGAATGCCCTACAGGTATCTCTGTACAACTATACTTTCGTCTACGTACTCATAGACACCAGACATGAGCAGCTCATTGATATGAAGAAGAAATAGAGTTGGGAAGACAAAGTATCCTTAAGGAACTCAGTATTAGTTTTCGTTGATCGTGACAAACAACCTTCGACAACCACTCGGAGAGATCGTTAACTCAGAAAGAAATGCGATTCAACATGCAACTTTTTCATTTTAAATAAAACATTTTAAAATATTTGATAATAATTTCAAGTTAAAATAATTTTCCATGCATAAAATTGTTATAAAAATATAAAACAAGCAATATTACTATATATATAATAAACTGCTATTCCATGTGGCTTCAATGTTTTTGTCGAATTTTTGTGACAATTCACGAAGTTCAAATATGACGTTGCAGCGGCAAGATACATGAAAATATGAAACTATATCATGGATGTATTATGAATTAGGGAATTATGATGTTGATTCTCTAACTATAAAGTCGCGGAACCATTTTGCGTGAAAATTCCGCAAGCACATCGCCTGGGTGTGAGCTAAATCTATGTATGTGACACCTTATTGTCAATTGGATTTCGATTACTTACCAGGACTCCCGTGGAAAATATCTCTGAATACGCCAATACCGTTGATGCAGCGTCCTTCTAACTAGGATGAGCATTGAATCTGTGATATTTTTGTTCACTACGTTCTCTGACAATTTAAATACGGAACAAAAATCCATTTTAAAGTAGAGCTTTATCAAGCTTTTCACTTCGGTGTCTGTTACAAATATAATGTTCGAATTCTATACCAATTTTGATTCAGAAGTGTTTTAGCAAAAATCCATATTCAGCGAAATAGATCATACCAAAAATAGGCTTCGATGATATCAGATCGAAGTGCATAATTCCATTTTAACAACATCATGCGGGATTTGAATTTAACTGGAAGTCGCTCATGAGTATCGTATCGAATCCATGTCTCGACTGAGGCACTTCATACACGGATAGTGAAACGTTCTCATTAATTCCAACACAAAAATCATTGAAATATTCTTCTTTCTCTACGAGAAGAATCACTCATCACTCATCAGAAGAATCACTCAGATCATTATCTCGAGCAATCTTTAAGCGAGCTTTCAAAAACTGTTCCATTTTTTTAAACCTAAAAAAAATTAAAACCCGTATGACGTATTTCAAAAGTACATATATTAGACTGGTAAAGATATCCCTTATGAATTTCAGTTTTAGAGAAGACACATGACCGACAACAGTATAAACAGAATGTTTATAATCATTAGCAACCCACTGCATTGCACGAGACTCTCCAAATTATTGAATATAATGATCTGAAACTCTACCCCACAGTCTAGTGCGTATTGGTGGAAAAGTTAATTACCAATCCAAGTGTCATTCAAACTCCTTACACCGCCGGCGGACCTTTGACATGATTTAACGACTGTTATCTTGTTAGATAACTAAGTGAGTAAATAACTTCTTAGATACAGGGTGCGTGAAGTGCCCTGTGAAGTGAAAACGTTAAGTCCCAGTACCAATTATTTATCTAACTAACGTCTGCACCTCAATTTGCCACCTCTTAAATTCGATCGAAAACTTGCAATTAATAGTTGATTGCAAATTGTCGGGCTTTGTGCGACAATAACAAAATTATAAAGTAAAGATTACCCCATTACCCCATCCTCTTTCCTCTATTGAATGACTGGACGCATAGCGACTATCCATCTTTTTGTCGTAAATACACCTCCGGTACGGCCGACGCGTTTTGCTTTGTCATTTATTATGCGTACCGCGAGGGATTGAAATAGTGTGGCCGCGTCAGTGTTCACATCCCATTACAGTGTAGATAGAGTCAAGAATGAGTAAGCCCTTTCTAAGTTAATGCGCTTTACCATCTAAAGTTACACCGCTACTATCCGTCTGGTGGGTGTGTATACAAGCATTGACTTACAATAAGTGAAAAAGTCTTGTCTACCAGATGTTGGAGAAATTATTTTATTATCGTAAAGTTAAGATCAAATTTCTCTAAAATTTCGTGACATATTCTCCACATGTAAATCTCTTACTCGTTGAGCCAATCTAAGCAGATGTAGCGAGAAACTCGACGCATTAGCATACGAATATTCCGAATGACTTGATCTATTAATGGTCCAATGGAAATAGCTTCTGTCGATTCTATTTCGCATTCAGCAGGAAAGCAGAGCAAAAGATACCTTTATTAGAACTTACTTTACAATTCCATACTGTCTTAAAAAGAACCTCTCAAAGCTTTGCAGCCGTAGCTTTGTCTCTTTTGAAAAATATTTCAGAATAAACAAACCATCGATTGTATAAGATCACTGAAAGGATTCATCGCAAATATTTCCATCCGATCATGAGTATTATGTAACATCTAGATTTGCTAGTTATAACCAGATGATAGTTATTTAATTTATTGATCAGAATTTCTTCTCACATGCTTGGGCGAAATTTGTGTTGGCTCTTTGGTTGTCGCATTTAGTTCACCGAAATAAAATTTCTGATGATTGGCTTAGAAATTTGCGAATCACATGCTTATTATGCTTACACTATTAACTTCTCATTTTAAAGCACTTATAAAATTACAGTTTACTGTATAAGATTTATACAGGCACATTACAAAGCACAATTACAATGTACATTATAATACATTTACTCATACAGGTGTTACCGAAAGTATCAGCGGTTATTTATTTCATAAATTTATAAGGTTACAAACAAGCATAACATAGCTCTTAATATTACGTTGGTAAATGAGTAATATGTATATGTCGGAGATGGTCGTTAGTATTGACGTGAAACGAAACACAGCACGATATCCGAGTGATGGCAGCACCGCCGCGATGACGTCGATACTCGGCTAACATCATGCTACAACAGAGCCTAACTAGTGGAGTGACGCCGGATGGAGCCGCAGTTTACATTCTGCGGTCGAAGAGATCGGTTCCTCCGCACTGGGAACTGTTACTGGTTTCGTTTGCCCGGTGTGAAGTGTTTGTTAACAATTAATTAAATTGTTAAACGATTATACGCCCACGTTATGTTCGACAATGCTGCTAAAACTACTGGCTTTGCCGACATATATATATTAAAAAAATTGTCTCCATTCATTTCTCAAATATTTGCTACAGACTTCTTTGATGTAATTTATTTTATATCTACACATTAAAAAAACTTTTAAATAAAAAAGTAAAAATGTTTAAAGGTGAATTTTTTTTAAAAGATACGAAAACGTACAACAGTAATTTTTTTAAATAAAAACTCCACGCTACTTTTTTAAATTTCCAATTTTAATAACAATATTTGCTTTAAATTAAAAAAAAACTGCAATTTATGACATTTTATACATAATACAAAATATTTTAATGTCTGTTCAATATTAATTTAAAATCTTATCAAAACTGGAATATTTACTAGAAAACAACTTAACGATTATGGCAACTACATTATAATTATTGGTGCGTCTTTTAATGATAGTGTAATTTCTGAACGAACGCATATTCACATTATGTATGTATTTAGTTTATCAACACAAATATTACGGTATATATTTTAAAATCTAGAACAGGTATAAGAAGATCGCATAATATAATATTAGAATAGCTTTATCTAACTATACTTCGTTCAAATTGGATATTGAAACTTTGCCTTATTTTCGTAAAGCGATTTGTAACATTTTCACAAAATATTGTTTTGGGGTAAGCCTGCCTATACCTATAAAAAGAAATGACTATTATTACCTTACAGCAATAATGATTCTAATTAACTTTGCAACTTAGTCGTATTATATTCCGATACAAGAACGTTTTGTTCCACGCAATATGTATAATAATAAAATTAATAACATTAAAATTTTCAACATGATTTATATACATAAATTCTATAAAGGCTATTTAGATTGTATTCATGACTAATTCGTATTTATTTAAATTATTTACCTGTTGTAAAATAAATAAAATTGAACTTGAACGACAACAATAAAAAAATAATGAAACGTTACGCGGCTTGCCGGCCGCCACAGACGTTATAATATTAAAGTAATCTGTGGTCATAGATACTGATAATAGAACAAAAAGTTTAGTGCACCTGTTTGTTTGTGGTTGCCAGGCAACACTTTGTTTAGAAAGTTTCCATATCCATTTTGAACGAAGTATAGACGGATACCGAAATTTTCACACTAAAAGTAAAATGCTCTGAAATTTTACGAGATTTGCTTCCACGCATTACGTGAATTTATTATTCTTATTAAATACATGTCTATTAACGAGATGTTTACATTAATCTGAAGTCGCCACGACCGCACCTTCTACTTCAGATGTGAAGTGAGTAGCATCCAGGTTTTTGAGTATCAATTCGCAAATTTTGAAGCGAGTGACATTTACAAATATGAGCCGTCGACAAACGAACAGATAAGCCGTGTAATTGCAAGTGGTGAGTGTCTTCTATGTCCATGACACCAAGGATTGTCAAGCGTCAACGACCAAGATTAAAGCGGGGAATCACTTTCAATCATTTAACCGTTGCTTCTAAAAAGTTGTGATAGTTAACCCGGCAGCAAAAGTACCCTATCATCATGCACGAGTATCATTAGGGACAAACTGAGTGATAGAGAGCATAGCGATCTTCAGTAAGAGGAGTTTCGTTCCGTAGTCCCGTTTTATAATCTTTTATCCAATGTTTGCCGTAGAATCATGACCGTAGTTCAGCAGGGTTCATCATGAGCAGGGGATGTTGGTCTAGGCAGCGAGTAAATTTGCTTGGTTATGGAACTCCCTCAACAATAAAAACAGAAATATTTTTTCAAAACCTTTCTAACGAAAGATGTTTGGTGACCCGCGATTTTTGCTTTAACGTCAGTACGACGTAGACGGATGAACAAATCCAAATAGTAAAATATTTCCGAGGACTTAATATATTTGCCTCAAACACTTCACCAATCCTATTCCATTTTACTGGTTCTATTTAAACATCAAATGTATTTCTGGGAATCACGACCGACCGTTTAGTTTCGGGAAAGTTAAATACTATTGTAGGTTTGGAAACTGTTAAATCCGTTAAGGTAAATATATGATTATTACCCAAGGGGTGTTTTATCTAATGTCGAGACATATTACTACTAATTATTAACATATTACTACTATAATCAAAAATTTTATTATAATCACGTGAGGGATTAATTTACGACAACACGGTACCAATAAGACAGGACTTAAACTTCTGTGGAATTTGAAAATTGCCACATGCAAATCATGCTTAACGAACTTGCTTGCCCTTCTATTGTCTGACATACGTCATTCACCACAAATGTTTCCAAAAAATCATAACCCATTGAACAACAAGGCCCATATACAATCGAACATTTTGAACTGACATACAATCGACGTCGTTTCAATATCTCCGATGTGTCTACTCTTGCATTAGCAACAATGACTCACTTAATCGTCACTTAACCACAAGAAGCAGATGGTAGTTTGATTGGCCTCCCTTTTTATATTCTCGGCCTATTTTGGGGTACAAATAAAAAAAAAGAAAACAATAAATGGGTATAACAAACTTTCAATAAGTGGGTATAGGCGTTATAAAATTAAAAATGTATTTAGTTTTTAAAATACTTAACGTATTTTTTTTCTTGAATTTATTAAAATATTCACAAAAGTATTAAGGCATCGATTAAGCGGTTTACCAACATGAATTATTAGTTCTAAACCCACCCAAGCTTCGCTTTGGGCCATTCCCGCGGGAACGAATACATTTTCAAGAAAAGTATTATATATTTTGTTAGATAAAGTAAGTCGCAAATATACCAAGAATTATTTAAATCTGAACAGTGGTTTTAGTTTCAGACAGACAGAAAAAAATCTAAAAAAATAAGGTTGGACCTGAATATCAATAACAAAATTCCATGTACAGATTTGGCCCATTATAGTTTAATTATAGTATAGATATATAAAGAATAAGAGTAAAATATATGTAGGTTGCATAGGTTTTTTAGAACTGTAAATTCTAGTAAGAAGGTAACAAATAAAGATGCTATTTATATAACAAATATTTCAACTATCAACTCCATTACTGTCCCAACAAAAGTGAAACAAAATCTGAAGTTTGTTTGTAATATTGCTGATGATACTTCAAACTTGGTTCCGAATTCGATTGCGTATTAATACGTGTCAAGAAACCATTAATTATATTGTAATCATAAGTTGTAACGTACAACGCCAAAAACTTTTAAAAGATTCAATCTATTCAGAAACTACAACTAGGTTAGCCATAAGGGAATATAATAAGACCATTGCTTTTCCTAATCTATGTAGATGAACTACCGAACATTACAAATCAGCTGTGTGTTATCTTTGCCGGCGATGCTACAATTCTCTTCATCTAAGATAAGCCTGCTAGTAATAATACTGAGCAAGATGTTAACACATTAGGCGTTGTTGTAAAATGGCCAAACACTTTAAAACTTTGAGTCAGTCATTTCAAAATAAATATATTGCAATTTATAAATAATAACAATAATAAAGGTTAACACTACCCGCTTAATATCATAGAAACAAATATACAAATTTAAGAAGAATCCGTATTCAAATATGAATCCATATCTAGAAGGTAAATAACAAATGTCTCTCTGATATTACGATCACAGCAGTAAAAAATGCATAATAATGGTATAATATAATGGTGGGTTCAGTAATTGTATAAGCAACCTTTATCTTGCAAGAAAGATGCCTTTGGATCATAGATTCCGCCAGGGCGAGCCATAGTGAAAAGTTTTGAGGATAACAATTTCCTCAAGTTTACGGGTGTCTATATACTGGAACTTTATATTTTTGTAAAGGATTGTAATATAGAGCATATTGAGCATTAATTATGCAATTGTGAAAATGTAAGACAACGATATAAATACTTAATATGTAAATGTTAATAATATGATATTTCATAAGATAATATAGCAATAAATATAGAATATTTAAATGGTTCAAAATACAAAACCACATGAATGGCTTACAAACTAAAAAAAATATGAAGGTATTCTTTATTAAAAATTTACATGTATTCCGGCCGCCCTGTCCGACATTATTCGGGTTAAACAATTAATTATGCGTACATGATTATTAAGAAATTTATGTTTTTTGCTTGGATTAGATATTATTAGGTTTTCTGATATTTTATATAGCCTCTATCTGCGCAGTTAAGTGTTCTCACAACATATAAATTTTTACTAACATCGGTCATGCCGTTCTCGAGTTATAACGTAACATACAGACAGACAGATAGACAAAATTTTCAAAATGATCAAATTGATGTCAGTGAGTCATAAACGAACATATACCATCAAATGTAACTAAACAACGGAATGTTCAGGCAGACTACAGATTTATATAGTGGTACAGATACATTTGAGCAACTATTGGAATCTTTACACAAATAAAGAATATAAATTTGAAATGCAAAACTTAAATAACGTGTGTTGTGCTTACTTACACGTCGGGCATACAAATGCACAAAATAATCCCCCTCTACCCTCATGTATTGTCCTTTTTCGCTGAAAATAGGATAATTACTTTAAACTAACATGATTTACCGTCGCATATTAATTTTATTGTAAATTACGCGTTTTGGCTTCTATGGATCTTTATAAGTCATTTCAATTTTTGTTTTTGCAGGTCCCGGGATAAAGGGAACGATGGCGATTCTGAACTGTCTTCTCGCAAGGCAGCTATGCTTTGAGGACGCCTCCTGTTCGGCCATCTTGGAGATAATACCACGTGTATGCGGGTCTGAACTAGGTAAGTAATAATTATGAAACTCTCGGAAGGAAATCTTCTCAACTAACACTTTTATTTATATTCTTGCTTGTATTACTCAAATATTTCTCTTATAATTTATGACAGATCACAAGAGATACAATATATTTTAAATAAATAGACAGCAAACCTGCTAAAGTATCACCTGATGGTAATTGACCACCGGCTGAAAACTGACGGAAATAATAGGAAAATCGCTAATACTTTTTAAGTTATAATCGCGCTTGTCAACTGGATCTCAAGTTCTGTAACATAGAAACGTCAGTAATAATACAAAGTGCGTGGTATAGAGCCAAGTGGCTTGCCATTAGTGGGAACTGGCTTCGTTAAATTGTCGGTGCATTCTAGTGCACAATTAGAAGTTAGTTTTGTTTCAAATATAGATGGAGCCGCTAACAGCTTAAATCTTCAATGCTTCAGAACATTTATAGTACTTGTATTTAGTGCAGTAAGCTGCTAGAATATTCTATTCGTTCTATTCGTAGGGCCCGTTCTACAAGCAATAATATTTCACAGCAGCTGCTACAGTTACTTTTATCTTAGGTGTAACAAATGTTCGACTGTACGTGTACTAGATTTATAACATAAATTTTAAAGATTCAATATATACATATGTCATTTTTACTTAGACTGTTTACAACAAAAAAATTACTAAGTACCCTGGTTTGAGATAGGGGTGTTATGGATATGATCTTTCAGCCTGGATATGGATTAAGATATATCAATAATATTATAATAGTTATGGATATGAAAATATTGCGGATTATCCGACTGTTTCAGATAATTTCGGTTACGGATATTAGATGATTTTGGACTTGTAAAAAAATATAATGTTCAAGGTAACATTGTGTTTTTTTGTCCAGGTTTTATTTGTTATTATAATCATAAAAAAAACCTTAAAACTGAAATATTAAAAACTGTTTAAATATGAAAGGGGCGCGGCAAGTGTATCGGCTCAGACAGCGGAAACATCTCATAACGTATTTTATTTCATTTAGATTCTGCCCCTATTCAAAATTATTCGAAACTTTTTTTTCTCGGATTGGACTACGGATTTGGATATGTTTTATTTCAGATATCCGATAGTTTCGGTTACGGTTACGAAGCTCCGTAATATCCCTGGTTTAAAATATCACATAAGCATGGAAAGTTTAAATCTGAACCAGTAAACATTCGTTTTATTTATCCAATTAATGCTTAAATATTATTTAGTTAATCTTACCAACGTTACATATTACATCACATTCACATTAGTGTACTTTACAATTGGTATTTATTGCACTCAGTCACGGAGTTATTATAACTTACGGCATTCAAGAATTTGGTAATTCTTGAATTGAAGAATTGTTAGCTGGGTTCTTTCACGTGATTTTCATGGGGTTGACTAGTGTGTGTGCTAGTGACCACATCTACTGCACTACTTTCAAAGCTGTAGTCTTATACTGCAGTAAGAAGAGCGTCAGAAACAGCAAGAATTATTATTGTAGCGTCCATCGTATATTCAGGAGTACAATATAATTTTTGCCTCAAGTAAGGCTGTAGTTTTTTTAAACGGAACGGGTATTCACGGTTTTTGTATTTTATAACGCTACAGCAGTTCAGATAAATATCAATATGAAATACACAAAACCGTGAGTACCCAATACAGTAAAAAATCATGTACGTAATGTTATTAGTTTAAAAT
The DNA here is from genome assembly GCA_003671415.1 of Megathymus violae. Lineage (NCBI taxonomy): Eukaryota > Metazoa > Arthropoda > Insecta > Lepidoptera > Hesperiidae > Megathymus > Megathymus violae. Next base: position 5,582,747 of record PDGT01000006.1, on the reverse strand, counting down.
CAAACTACAGTTATGTTAGAAATTATTGACATGTGCTGATTAATTGCGATAGCCTTTAAGTTTCATTAACCTATTTTAAATTAATGATTCTAATTTTCTTCTATTTCCTTAAAAAAATCAGTGTTTTTCATTTGACTAGTAAAATCGACCTTATATCGAATGTTAAGTTTTATAAGATTCGTTCCTGATTCATAGACTAAGAAATTGAAATATAAATTTAATTTATAAAACACCTTAGGAAAAGTAATTGCAGTAATTGTTTCGGTTGCAGGTGTTATTTTAAAAGGATTCTGTTTCCAGAAGCGAAACTTTGATAGCTCTTCCGGGGTGTGAAATACGATTTTAGAACATAGAAAAGCATTATTTTTAGTAGTCGTCACAGTGATATTACAAAACAGTGTGAGTCGCAGCCATTTCGTATTCCGGCACAAACCTCTCGTCGTGATCTCGGAGCGAGGAATAAATCATGACACCAGCTGCGACCGACATGTTTAAATAATCACAGCTATGACAGATGCCCAACTGGGCGGCTTTTGGCCTATTTGACTATATATCAATTACAGTTTGTTTAAAGACTAATACAGACACTTTTCACACAAACATAATACTATACTATACTATACTGAATGCTAATAATACAACTGAATTCTTAAGTCACTGTTTCCAAAGAGAAGAGTGAATAGGCTTTTATAAATGAATGCATTCAACATTTTAGACTTCATTTACAAAATTTCTGAACGATATAACCGATTGCGTTTTTATTCACACAATATATTTGTTTCGTCAAAACGACAAAGGTCTCAACACTGTTGGGCTCCAACTGATGAAGCTGCAATACAAATATCAACAAATTGAATTTATAAACTGAAGTTTTTCACCTAAGTATATTACAGAACAGCGTCCGTCGACGTCGGACCAGATACCAAGTACTATAATAGTTAACAAGTAGAACTGAAACAACAAGTAATCAATTTTAAACTTACAAAAGGCATTTCATTAAAATACTGCTTGAAGAACTTGGCCAGGAGGTAAGCTATTGAGAATAATAGTAGTTTCTGCGAATCTCATACATTACAATGGCGACTTACAGTTCTTAAGCCTTTGTTTGCTTCCATATAGTTATTATAGACTTCAGAATTGAAAAGTGTAGACGTGTGAACGCGTATTGTCAATGTTCATGGCTCCAAGGTTTGTAGTCAACATACATGATCGACCGAGGTAGTAATTTCAAGCGCGCTCGGTAGCTGTACGACCGGCGACTAATGCAAAATTCTTGATAAAATTGTCAATATCGGATGTTGGTGCTAGTTATCAGTCGTTAAGTCATATCGAGGCCTTTGATTGGCATGAGAACGTCTGTCACCCGAGTGGGTATTAATCGGATTGATTAATGAATGAATTCATGAAAGCAACATGAACGAATTACGAGGAAAGACCCATGCCCTACCGTTAACGGACTAAATCCTCATAGTTAAATTATTCTATTAGATGATGTAATCTTTAATTCATTTAATTTTATTTTAGACAGATTTCTTCATGGTTTATATGTAGGTACATAATTTAGTTTGTTTTGCGTTCTTAGATAACAATATCGTAGTTTTAAATTTCCCGCCATGCTGGAAGACCAAGTCTGGAGAGCACGCTCAAATTTGGAAGTTCGGAACTTATATATATCTAAAATACAAAATTTTAATGACTTGTTTGATGAAATATGGTAGCAATGACATCTCTTGTCGCATAGTGGAGAGTCACCACATTCGCTAGATTCATGTTTTATATATATGTATATAACATGAAACTTTTCTCATTTCATATTTCGCAATTGAAATAAAATGAAGATCGCGTTGTGATTTAGCTAAAATAATTGTTTTTCAATAAGTACAAATCAAAGGCAAGATCGATTCTAAAACCAAATAAGATCATATATTTTTTGAGAATAAACCAACAAGACATTTGCTTATAATTGAATTGATTCTAAACATGTTGATAAGTGATTTAACCTGAGGATTTTTTAGAAAATCGAGTTTTATATTTTTAGATACGTCCGTCAGTAGGCTTCTAAAATTCTAAAGCTGGACGAGGGTAGCCTTAATTGGCATCAATCTAGCCGGTCCTAAGGTTCTCGCTCCTGCTGTCTTTTTCAGTTCATCAATCACACTGATGTGTGCTCCTTTTACGGTGGCGTGATTAATTTTCTTTCTTTCACGGCCGTTATCGCCTCCCAACTGAGACTTGTCTGCAACATGTTTTCTAAAGGAAACAAATACACATCATATAACATCCCGTGGCTGGATTCAGATTTTCTCTCACAATGAGGTATCATTGCTATAATATATTCGTAGTCCTCCGCGCCGCCTTTATTTAAATTGAATAAATGATTGAAATAATATTTATTCGAAATTGGTTTTTACAAACTCTTTTCGAACGTCAAGCTACGCCATCGCTTCAACAAACGTCTACCATGAATGGTCCGGGAAGAAGAAACGACAAGAAACTCCCAAGGAGATTTTTTCCCTACTCACAGTTACAAAACGCACTTACAGCTACATAGTATAACTCATGCCCAAGCAGTGTTATCCTTAAAGTTATTATCAAATTTATAATATCCTTTCCGCATAAGAATGCTTTTGACGTGAGTTATTAATTTCCAATATGGCATTTCTGTCAATTGTAACTAAGTTTTATTTATGTATGTATTAGTATATATTAACATTTTATTTTATTCTTATTGTGTATTTATATGTATGTTTACACACTAAGATTTGCTCGTTTGTCTTAATGTTTCCTTTTGTGGGTGTACTGAAAGAAGTTTTAAATTGAAATATGCAGTATACCCTTGCACATAGCTTTTGTAATTTTTCTTCTTATATTTCAATGTGTGCATTAATAGTTAAATAAATAAATAGTAATAGTTAAGGACAAAATGGAACTATGTTAATATTCACTGCCTTACATATCTTTTAAGTAACATTGAAAATTACGAAAATTATAAAATTGAGTTGCAAACTAATCTGAATAAATTGAGAAAACGTTACTTTTTATGATGCACCTAATAACATAAATGCTAATTTAAAAACGCATTAATAATATTATAACAGCATTAAATCTTGGTATAACGATTTATCATATAACACGAGACTATAGATTAAAGCGTTGTATAAAACTGTCATTGCATTTTAATACCACAGCGAGTATTATTATTTTAGCGAAATATTATTTATTTATTTGCAATACAGTTTTTGTATAGGAATTTTTTTAAGTCATGTGTGAAATTCATTATAAGAACGTATTCTAACTGCATTTTAATTAGGCTAAAATAGATTTTATAACGCAGTAATGTTTTTAACTACGTTTTAACTAGTATATATCCAAAGGCCTTATAGTGATAAGTGATTTACTACGTTATAAAAATTAATCCATGAAACTTCAGTTCTTCAGAAAATGGGGGCTAAATCACACTTTAATTAAATACTTCCAATTTTTTCCAAAAAATCTCGTTCAATTTACTGGTAGCACGACAGTATAAAACTAACATATGACCTTAAATTGATACTTCCTTCAATTCACGTAAATTTGTTACAGACAATATTCTATTTATTTAAATCAAGATGATCTTAATACCCAACTTATAATTTGAACAAGCGCTTGTCCTAACGTCAACAAATTTGTTGCAGGGAAAAATAAAGATCCGTTTCATGATCCTACCTCAAATAAACCCACGCGTATACATAAACATTCATCCTTGGACCAATTACTAAAACAATACAGCCTGCTAAACAAGAGAGCTATGCCCAAGGAAAGAATTATTGCTCCGTATACGACCGGCCCTGAATTAATAACAATGCCAAAACAACGCGCTTTGTTCACAAGTTGACACACATTGTCATTGTGCGATGTAACTATTCTAATGCTCCTTGCACATGGCAGAAGCTATTTATTTATTTATTTTACTCGACAACAACCCCAGCTGATGTTAAGTGATGATGAAGTGCAAAAGTTGAAGGCACTAACATATAAAACCTATTCACTCTCCTCTTGAAGATTCCCACATCTGCTGGACAAGAGCTGTCCTCTAGGGCCGACGTTGCAATGGTGACTCCTCTGGTGTTGCCTATGTCCATAGACGACGGTGACCACTTACCATCAGGTGGCCCGGCACGTCTGCCTTTCTGCCCTTCTGGCTAAAAAAATTAAATAAATAAAAGATTATGAACACGTTGTACCGTTTCCAATTGTTTGCCACATAGCGATGCACTGTGAAAGTGTACACGCAATGCCGTAAACTGAAATTAATGGAAACTCTTAATTAACTTAAACAAGTGCTTTCACCTATCTCTCTTCAGACGCCCACTGGTCGACAAAGCCACTAGTATTTCGGATGCTTGAACAGACTGCGGCCACAACATACAATAATGCGTAATGTGTGCTCGTTTTTCATGCCTCCATACTTGCCGTGTTATACAAGTAGCAGGCCCATCTAAAATTGGTAACACAAAGTACTACATTTAACTACAACTAGTACGTAGAAAGCATTATTTGTATAGAATACTAGTTATAGAGTACCTTTCCTTTCACATCGGCAAAAACGACCCTAACGATTTTTATCAGGCGTTTTATAAATTTGGCATTTTGCCTGTACACATAATTTTTCATGTGAATCATATTCTATTTATCGGCAAGCAGGAAAAAAATCGTTGTTTCTATACCATGTAGTAACTTATACTATGCAGGACAACATCGTGGGAACACCTGCATTATATGGATTGTAATAATGATGATAAATTGGTGAAAAACTGTTCATGGCTTCGAAGACTACCTATCTTAGTAGATATTTCGTAGGTAGGGTAATCCACACTAAACACTATAAAATAATAGAAAACAAATGAGTATCATCATGACTCTGGAATTTTTTTATGTCCGAGTATATACACGATATATAGTCTATTTCCGTGTGCAATAGTATTCCTCTGAAATGGTAAAAGAATTTTTCAGACAGGTGCCCAGGTTCAGAAGATTATCCTAGGCATATACGCAACCTCACAAAATTCGCTTTCTTTCTTTATAATATTGATATATGTACATATAGGTGTGTCCAAAAAGTATCACATTCAATGTTATTTATACCCCAGAATCGCTCCTAAATAACACGTTGAGTGCTGTCGACACACTCAAGATCTCTTCAACAATCCTCAACAGATTTAAACGCACAATGGCTTTCGATACGCAAATCTGTATTCAGATTCTTGTGGAAATCATTTTTGCTTTTGCTTGTAACATAATTTTAATATTCCCCTGATGACGTAAGAGACTTATAGGATAACTCCACGCCATCATCCTATAAATGAAGAGTACGTCTTATAACGAAGCGTTACACATTTCTTTATGTAATAACCTAATATTTCCTATTTACAAAAAAAAAATAACAATACAAACAAACCTACACTCCTATTTGCACTTTATTTAACTTCAAATATATTTTTTTCTGTCTACTTCCTTCACAATTTATCTAAATAAAGTGTTAGGTTATGTGAAAAATCCCTGCTTGGTGAAAAGGGCCCAGATTCAATCCTCGGTCGAGGCAGATATTTATGTCACAGACAAATGTTTCGATCTTGGATGTACGATCTCTATGCTACTCGAGTCATAGACAATTCTAGTGTGGGGGAATGATTATATGGACATTTAGCGTTGATTTCGTGAGGGTATGTAAAAGATCTTGGAGGACATAACATGATAGTGACCAGAGAACAGAAAAAAAATCGCCTGTGACTGAATGTGTGACATAGCGAAAAGGAAATTAATTTAAATTCAAAAGCGAGGGATCTTCTAACCTGTAACCTGTTGGTAATTCGATTTAGTGCTAGCAACGTGTATGGATAGCGGTGCCCACATAACCTCAAGCGGTTTATTTACTCGTTCGTCTTGATATTTTATTATAGGTAATTTGATATTTTACCTATACATATATAAATTATATTATACTTTTACACTTTAAACCCAATCCGACTTGAAGAAATTACATTGAAAAAAATGTTACCTAAAAGGTAGTTTTGACCGGAGCCACGCATTATATTTAAATTTTTTCGCTATCCGAGAACAGTGAAATAGTTGAACAATACCGGCGACCCGCTAACAAAGAACAACAATGTACTTGAGCACAATGCGGCTCAAGCAGGTCAACGGTATCGATCACTCTTGATTTTATTTCAGGTTTTCAAAGGACTGATTACATCGCGCAGTTTTAAACGTACGTACGAATATTCAGACAACGCTACATAGGTTGAACATCGTTGTACGCATGCGTATGTTATTTTTACACCTGAAAACTGTCGACATTCTATCATATTTTTCTAGTCTAAAAGGCAATCGAAATTGCCGAAATTGCAAATGGTCTACCAAAAACAACATAGCACGTGGACACGAATTCTTTACACCTTCCTAGTTTATTAAATTCCCTATAAGATTAATGTTATGAATCAACAATCTACAAATAAGACTGCAACTTCGTTTTAATTTCAATACATAAATACACGAGTTAGAATTTTTATCCGTTAGTGGACTGCATTATGCCTCATGCAGTCCACATCTTCCTCATATTAATGAAAAGTGAACCCGAAACTTTGTGTTGGAAATAGCCTCCATACATACATGTCCATAAAATTAAGTTAAAAGATACTGAATAAAAAAATACGACATTCATTCCCTATCCTTTACATCATAATAAAAGTAACAAATATCAAAAACCCATAGCCTATATGAGAAATACTCGAAAAATTCACTCTTCTAAGCCGGGGTTACTCCTGACACCTCACACAATAGACATCTGACAGCGGACTGACCGCCCACACGCCATTTTGTCAGGACTAAGCCTTAAACTCCCTTACATTTTATGTTTCTTAGCACCTCTTGTCATGAAAAAAAGGGCATTTTTACGAAGAATCTGTGAAACAATGCGAATATCCAAGCTTCTCACCATCCATCTCAATTAGCAACGTTTGAAATACGCAGCCGACTTATCAACGTCGAGTGTAATGAACGGAACAAAAATTAGAAGATTCGTTACGAATGTAAAACAAACGTTAGGTATATATCGATTTTGTACAAAAACTACAGTTTTTAGGGTTCAATTCCACAGGTAGATTAACAGAACCCTTTTAGGACTACTCAAGTATCAATCTGTAACGGGCTGTTTTTGTCAAATGTACTTAAAAAAATCTTAAAGATAGAGTTCAGTGATCAAACTACAGGTTCATAATTTTATATGTATATGTATGCATATATGTTCTCTATATGTATGCAAAATTGTAAACGATTTCGACATTTTGTAAATTGATGAAAATGTAATTCAAAGATTACGTTACATTCATATTAACATAGACAGATATATACATACAAGTCAAGCTAATAGAAACCGTATAAAAAGTACAATGAACCTACTCACCTGAATAGCCACCACACTTCGAGCTAACCGTGATAAATTTATAACATTTGGTTGCAGTGTCGGAGAGCCAATTAAAAAGCAAATTTCTGTCCTCTTTCTTAGCCAGCAACGTGTCAGTAATGCTTTCGGTGTACAGATATCCATGGCCAACGGTGACCACTTACCATCGACTAGCTCAATTAGAAAATAAAAAATTGTTATTTGTGGAGACCCACTTAGCTACGTATAATCTCTGCGGAAATTAATTAAGGCAAGCACTTAGTCAAACCTCTGACTTTGGAAATTATTATTTCCCGTGGCTGCGTTCCCGTTGGATCCTTAGTAAGTACTGGGAATTAATTCCCTCGCCTTCGTTAATTCGCTTGCTTTACTTAATGGCTAATGTGTTACGATCCATTCAGGCACCTATTTCTATTTATTACTGATATATTAAAAATACAGTGTTAAGTCTTACGGTATCGACGTAGGTCTCCAGCTAAGGAGATCCCAGTTTTAATCTTGGACCTCTTACTGTTAAAGTTGTGTGCATATTAGTAATTAATAATCAATTTGGAAGGAAATACCATCAGGAAACTTGTAGAACCGAAGAATTTCCATCATTTTCTCAAAGAATTGTGTGAAATTTACCAGTTCGCACTTGACCAACGTGACGAAGTTTGACCTTAGCCCCTTGCATTAAGGGAACCGAGTCTAGCAATTTTTAATAAACCCTTTAATTAAACATTAAGAAAAAGTAATGAAGAGTATGATGATGGTATAAATTCATGACTTAACAGCCTCCGTAGATTGCTACGGACAATTAAACTTTGACAACATAAATATAACGTAATAGTAAGCTGGATTAGTGACCAATAGCTAAAAATTTTTGATGGCTCTTCCGTGCTTCGTGAGACCTACGCTTTTAGACCTGTTTAAAATTGGTTTACGTTAAGGTAATATCAATATATATTGAGGAAAAAATGCAACAAATGAAATTACAACTACCCGGAATATAATTTGTAATGAAACCGGTAAAAATAAATCCCGCGAATCCAATAAAGTTACTAAATAAAATAACTGATTGATATTCGGGTGACCTGTGGGGCTTGTCTGTTAAAATTAATGACAATGTAATCGATGTCGTAGCCAGATGTCGTCAGATGCGGTTGACTGAAATACATATTTAATAAATGTATTGATTTGGACACTTCGATTTGTAATAAAATTAGCTCTATTAAATTCTTCTGTTCGATTCGATTCAAAAAAAAATTATTTTTCTTTTCTAATCCGATAATAAATCAGACTTAATATTTACAGACCAGTTTCTATTTTGCCAACGCTCAGTAAAGTTCTCGAAAAGATTTTATTATATGAAATGCTTGAATATTTCCGATTTTTTTTTTTTTATTTTTTTTTTTTTGAAGGGTTTCAAATCATGATGTGTGTACTACAGGACTCCATTCTACCCTGCTACCCGTAGCCCAGTTGATAGCGACCCTGCCTGCCGAGCGAGGGGTCCCGGTGCGATTCCTGGCCGGGGCAGACATTAATGTTTTTTCTCGGATCATGGATGTTTGTGATACCATATGTATTTGTGTGCGTCCATACCACCTGCAACACAGGGAATCCTAGTGCGGGTGTGTGAGAGTATAAACTTTTATTTATTTATACTTATGTATATGACCTGTGTAATCGTTAAGCGGCTATAAACATAAACATTTTTAATTGTGCATTCGTTATATTGTTAATTCATGTTTTAACTACTCTCATTTCCTTTTCTATCAATCTCTTACTGCTGGTTAAAAAATCTGTACACACATATAGTGTAGTAAATATGTATAACTGCATTTTTACATATCAATATATACAAGATTTTTCTATCCATACTATTGATATATCGTTCTGAGGATCAATCGCTTACCAAACATAAGTAAAAGTATCTAAGTAAGCTCCCACAAAACAAAAACGAACGATTAACTACAGTAACGGATAAATAAGTTACAAAAAAACTTCTCGTAATTCCACTGAAATTATTATTTGACCTTTCCTTCTGCAGCATCCATAATTTATCGCAAGCTTATTAATTATATATCATATAAACTCCAGGTTCATTACTGAACACCCGTTAAGCTTTTAGCTTATACATAGAACCGCAAAGGGCTTTTGAAATGTTCGCAACTTCAATTAAATTAATGACACGTGATGCAACGGGCAGTTCAGTTAAAATTGTTATCTACTTTACTACTTATAAATTTGAGGGGAAGATAACTAGCATAATCCTTTGTTACGTTTAACTGTTAACGTACATTTTCTCTTTTAAAACTTGTAGAATCCTGGAATATGTAAGCCACGTTGCTCCAGTGACGAATTGAACAACGGAATATACCGTGAATATATGTACAATATAGGGCCATTTACTAATGCAAATCATTACTAAATCACCAGTTACAAAACTACAATGATGATTTGAAGTTCCCTTAAAAGAACAGTGCGTTGATAACACTACTTTTTTCTTGTATACCGTATTAGAACTTCTACAGAGTAATTAATTAAATGTACCACGCACAAAAATAACAGAGCATCGTTCCCTTGAGATAGGCATGATGCTATCGTAAAAGAATACGTCGTAGCTTATAAAACATGAACACACTGTGACACGAGATCGAATTTTACGATACAGGACCCTCATATTTTTCAATTTAAAATAAGTACTGCGCCTTTATAGTCTCCTAGTAAGCCCGTTTTACTTCTGAATAGAATTTCAAAGTTTACAAATAACGCTTCCATTTATTAATAACCCTACAATATTCTTATCCCGTATCTATCATAACGGAAGTCAAAACACAAAAAGAATCTAAGTTTGCCGAAACCTATTAATGAAGTGAACGCAACATATATTGCGTCTACTTTATTAATCTCTCGACCACCTACCTATTTCCTTACACAACATAAGAGTAACGAGAAGGAAAAGAGATTCAATTAAAAGAAAATTAAAAATTATGTAAACAAAGACAATGTCAAAATCGGTCAGCGGTCCGTGACGAGGAAAATAATTTTTAAAACTTTAAAAATAAAGTAAAATCAAGTGTTACAAATAAGTATTTGAATTTCCTGGGTTTTCACAGGATTACTTGTTAAAAATATAAAAGTTCTTACACCAATATCATGCACTTGTGTATTTAAATATCTGAAGTGGACTTTGTCTTATTCGATACTACGAATATAACGCAGTTATGCATTCAAGAAAAGGAACGAAAAAGAAATGTAAGAATTTATAAGAAAACAAGCATTTTGACAAAAGCGTTTTTAATAATGATGAGTTACAATGAGTGACGGAATCATTTCTGAAAAATATTACTTAATATATTTTTCTTCGATGTGTCAGATTAAGAGAATTAAGACATATTAAGATATTGTTTTTTTAATAACTTATAATAAGAATAATCGTACTTTTATCTTAGAGAAAACTGGCATGTAACTTAGTATAAAGTAAGCATTGCAACAACCATAACCTGTATCCACAATTAAATTAATGATCCTATATGAAGTTGACCGTAAGATGATAGGACAATGATAAAACTTTTTTTAATATTTTTTTTATTTAATACCAGCGACTCATATATACCAGCGTATAATAATTTTCCAAATTGACGTGGTTCCGGAAATTGCCCACTTCATATACATAAACTCCTAAAATTCGTGCTCTCTCTTTGTAATATCAGTATAGATACCATGTACACACAAATAAACTTTGCGGTTAACACTCATAGAGTCTACTCACCCTGATGATGCTCTGTTTCGGAGCGAAACACGTGTTGGTGACGGCATGTGTGTTGGTATTTACTTTTATCATAATTGCATGTTTTCCTTGGGAGGGAGGGAGGTTTCATGCAAGTATAGAAGTATATACCATCATACATTGTGCTTGCGGATTGTTGCAAAGTAAATTAATACTAATTTAATAACAATGAATTTCCGCAAAGTAACGCCTGATACTATCAACTACACACAAGTAATTTATAAAGAAACTTAAAACTATGATAATTCGTACAAGAGTGTTACTTGTTACATCTTGAAATCTCCTCCAGTAGCTCTAGTCTACTATATGAGACAAGAAAATGAAGAACAAAATACAAATACAACAAAAACAAAATATAAATACAAACAAAATACTAGATACTTCGCGTAAAGATTATATTATCAGTATTATTATTAAGTCATTAATATTATTACTGGTATTATTATCTTTCCGTACAGCCTGCCTGGCTAGCTACCACCCTCCTGCTTGAGTCAGCCGCCAAACGACTCGTCCGTCGTTCCGGCTGGGGGCTTGAGAGCCAGTTCTTTCTTTCTTATCTTCTTCTAATTTCCTGGTCGACAACACATCAGTGATACCATTGGTTCTGCTGATGTCCATGGGCGATGGTGACCACTTACCATCAGGTGGCTCGTCTACTCGTTTGTCGGCTATAAACATAAAAAAAAATCTTCAAAAATGAAAGGAAGGTTCTTAATTCGGTTGTTTTTTTATGTTTGGTACCTCAGAACTCCATCATTTATTAATCGATTCGGAAAAAATATTTTTTTAATATTGAATAATTTGATTCCATTTGATTCCACTTAAATTTAAAGGAAAAATACCAAAAAAAAGTAACAATTGGAGATGAAACAAAAAAATTGACCTACTTAAAATTGAAGCCGTTTTTTTTTTTGTTAACTTATTTGTATTGTTATTATTTTCATATTTAATCAATTCATAAACGAGTAAATGCGTTATCTGATAACAGAAGGTCACTGCCATTCATGGACGTCACTAACACCAAAAGCATCACCACCATTCTCGGCGAAAAAGGAAGTTGGGAACTAGTTTTTAACTCTGATACTGTAACCAAAACACGTTAAAACATTTCACAGCAAAATTCCAGCAGGAGAGTGATAGCTAGCTGGTGTAGAATCACCTTGAACGAGGACCTTCGAGACTAATAAATATATCGAGAATAATAATAATAACCACTAAACACCAAGTCGACCTCCAGCTTAGTGACCCTGTCCGAAAAACAATTAGTCCCGGGTTCAATTCCGGATTCCGAGATAGATAAATGTTTGTTCTCGAATCATGGGTGTTTGTGATGTAATGTTGATGTACATATGTCCATATTACCAACAATACAGGGAATCCTAGTGTGGGAGTGTGGGATTTTACCTTGCATAAAATAGTGTGATTTAAAAAAAAGGCAGGTATTGAGAAAGGAAAACCTTTTCCACAAAACCCGTTGTTCCATAAATAAAAGTACGAACCGCGTCAGTCTTAATAAAACTCCGTTTCAAGAAACAATTTCCCGACTCCAAATGAAAGGATATAACGGTTTTTTTTTATATTTCTATCTCCATTTCGAATGGCGTGAACGCCCGTGAAAATAGACCGCCTGAGATGTTCGAATATCACAAATAGTTTACTGCCAAATGATTGAATCGAGATTTACGGTCACACAATTGCTTATTCAACATAACAAAACTTATAATTAAAGAACTTTTTTCTTCATTTCGCTTCACTTTACTTTACTTCAGACGCTTAGTAATGTTTTTAACAAATTAGAGGCGTATTGCTGCAAAACTCCATTCTGACGCCGAAAGGTACTTGAGATGAACTCCGCTACGCTGTTACAGTGCAGACTGACAAAATGTAAAATTAGCAATAAAATATTTAAATATCTTACTCGGCTCACAAAATATGAGGGCCTAACCAGAATAATATTACTTAATCTCAAACTTGCAACGCATTTAAAAACTTATGATTATGCTTTTATAATTAACTAATACCGAATATCTCATTTACTTATACTGATCGCCTATAAAATTACCCGAATTTAAGATGACGGTAGTTGGTAAAACGATAATATGCAATAAGTTTACGCTCATACAGACATTTCTTTTAAAATTCGCTTCCTCGTACCTTTTCTCCCATACTTTATTCGAATCACTTCAAAAAACCGTTTCGCTAATTGAATTATCTGTCTACCCTTCTAATTTGGAGTGTTCTGTAAGGGTAAGGAAAAAATATTACTCCCACGATCAGTCCCTAATGTCCGCTGATAAAAACCCTTCTAATTCCTACCATAATCGCGTGTATTGATTGTTTTTGGAATAAGGGAGCTTATGCAATGTAAGTCGCAAGTTACTTGACGAACTTCAAATAAAACTGAACTACTTATGTATGTACTTATAAGATATGGTTTGTGAAATCACCTTTTATTGATAAACAAAATATATGTATGTTGGGCGATTCGTGATTCGATTCGATTTTGCGATATTATGATATATTGCTTATTATTATTCCATATTGCAATATCTTGCAGATAACTAATGGAAAATTACAAAACAAAAATAAGAAGATATTTGTTATGTATATTATGATCATTTATCTCCGTAGCTACCAATATTGCATATTGAACGAGAACTCCATGCTTCGAAGCTAACATTTATGAACTAGAATAATGTTTGGTCTCCGATCTTGGTTATTTAATTCATCATCAGCATGGCAATCAGCAACTGACCTGCTGCTATGCCCAGTGTCTCTCTAAGAATGGGTCAATCAAATTTGTTTATGTCATAACCCACTCCTTAGAACAAATACGGGTAGCGAATTGTACACACTTAAAAATATCATGAAGGACTTTCAGGTACGCATGTTTTGTCGCAATATCTTCTATCCACATATTAAATTATATGGAAATTTGAAGACAGGAAAGTGTAAATATTATATGAATACGTTCTAAAACAGCAAGATGGAGCATACTCCAAACATTCGCAGCTTGGACCAAATAGTGCTACCAAATGTTTCGAAGCGTATAAAGAAACTCTATCCACATTGTTATAATTAATTTGTCTCTGTTCTAAAGGACAGTGAAAAGGTAACTTTAATCTGCTTTTTGTGCTGTCTTGTTAGGGTGGGTGTACAAGAGTAACCCGAAGATCCCTTCTCTAACCTTTCGTTTTCTACGCATCTTTTTTGCTTTGAACTTTAATCTGGAGATTAACTGAAGAATAATATTCAAATGACTTACATGTTTTCTCCATTATATGCCTTATTAATATGTCATCGCTTTGAATAAATATTGAATCTATATGCTTCGTCATGTACAAATAAATTTGCTATTCCTAATTATATGTTTCTACTGTCAGTTATTTTAAAATAAGTAATATATACATAGATGTACACGTTTTTTTATTTATTTATTACATTTACAGTTTTGTTATAAAAGTTTATTTATAAAGTTTATATACATACAATTAAAGTTTATATACATACAATGAGCAGAACACCATCATTATTTTTATTATTATCTATTATCTCTGGTGTCATATACTTTATCATTTACATAACTTTATCAATATTATAAACTTAATTTTGCAGGTACTAGAAACAACAAACATGATATTAGGAACAAAAATGGACCCAAAACTGAGCCTTAAGAAACACCCGTTCTATACAAAAGAAACACTGACCTTTATTAACTACCAATTGTAGACAATGATGTAACCATCACAATCAATCGCTTATTGTCACTTAGGTAGTATAAATCGCAGGTAGATCTTGTACACACGAGATCACCGCTTGTAATCGAATATCGAATAAATCGCGGGCCAACCTCGCCCACTGTTAGAGCTCCTTCTACATTTTCACAATTACAGTCGACATTGATTTTTAGGCAATAAATCAGAGAACAATTGGAAATATCGAGACTCGAACGCAGACAATAATTAATGACTATGATAATTCATTTTCCAACGTACGTATAAAGCACTTGAGATTTGCCAGTCGCCTAACAAAAAAAAACTTGTTTTTATCTTATTTTCGGTTCTCCTTGCCCTCTTTCTGCCATCATTTTCTTTTGACAAGTGACTTTTTACACAATTTATTACTATCTATTGTTTTAGTGATAATTCCTTGTAACTTCTTGACAGTACATAATCTCTATAGATGAGCTGTTGTTTCAGTGGCTTGCTCTACGGTGACCGTGACGAAATGCCAGGCTGCCCTGCGAACTCTCCAAGCCTTTCCGTTCTTCAAGCCGACATGCCTCTGTCGAGAGCCAAACGTGGATCCTGAATGCAACTCCTTCCGCGACTTCCTGTTTGACCACCCCTGCGTTTTCGTGATGAAGAAGGGTTGGTATCTAATCCGTTTACATGTACTTGACCACTGATTTGTTTAAAGCACCAGATTTTGTCCGATTCTTATTTACTTGGAGTATTTACAGTACTTAAAATTCGGATTCGATCGTAACCCATTTTGGAATCTTGAATGTAGTGAATTATATTGTGCTTAACGTTTTGCATAGTAATGTGACTAGTGCAAACAATAAAATAAAATTGATAATTTCACCCCACACGTCCATGGATTCGGTAAAAATTAAAAATCAATAAGTTTACCGAATTCGTTAAAGCTTAATGCGATCGCAGTGCTCTACGACAAAATTAAAGTAAACGAACATATTCGGTTTGTCAACATAAAAAATATTCAAGACCTAGTTAAACTAGATACGTGGTTAAACGACCCAAAGTAACTGAGCCTTGCGAATTACGAAATTAGAAATTAGGGATAACCTTTTAACATCCACAAGTTACAAAAGTACTCTTAGAACAATACGAAAAGTTTAGTTAGTTATTCTTTAATAAATCTTATACTGCAAATCATTCTCAAAATACACATCTTAATATAAAGGTTATCGTCGGCAAAGTTTTCGAAGAAAAATATAAAATGCAATATCTTCAATGGGAAAAGTAAAAAAACGTTTAATATTTAATAGTTATTTTGACCTTTTGAAATGGTTAAATACCAACTGAAGTAATATTTTCTATTAGGTATTTTAGAGGTTGCGCACTAGTAACACAGACTTAGATAAAATCCACGTAAGTCTCTATTCGAACGTCGATATAAATATTCGACGCAAATGCTACAGATTATTGAATACGCTTAAGATGTTATTACACTCAAATTAAAAATGTAAATCAATAAAGTTACCACGTCTTCATAACGGTTGTTTTTTTAGTTTTTCAGTATTGTCATCTGAATCTGAGCTGTATCCAAAAGTTAATATTAATTTAAAAATTCCACCCGAACCGACAAGACTCAAAGCGAATTAATAAAAAAATCGTGGTAGGTGATGAATTGCCCGGCCCAGAATTGTAAAAGCGAGATCGATGATTTAAAAAATACAGATTTTACGTTTAAAAATACAATCAGTTAATAGATTAATGATTAAGGGTAGGAAAGAAAACTCGTTATTGTTGTTGTTATTTATGCTAACATTCATATAATTTTGATTGAGCTTTGTTTTTATAATACGTTTATTTCTATGTTATACTGTTAGAGAATTCAATTTTTAACTTATAGACCAATAGCCATTTAATAACATAAACCAACTCAATATTACAGTGAACTAATTAACTAGGTATGCTTCTGCCAGGCTAACAAAAATGAACGGTCGCTTTTTGAAACAAAGATTAAACAAATAAGTGGACATTGCTATCTCTGATTAGATTTTATAAATCGAAATATATTATATAGAAACTACCAAAAGAAACTAATAATAATAATAATAATAATCGTTTATTTTCCACCACAAATACAAAAGAGTGCCACATTAAAGTAATATCAAAAACTGAGTAGAACTACAGTATTTGTGGGAGCTGGTTCCCATAGTAGGTTAAAAACCTGCGTCACAGGAAACTAGGCCCACCGCAACAATATTTACAAGTTATTTACCAATTAAAAGTTGCATTGAGAAGTTATGTAAGTAAAACAAGGAATATACTTGTGTAATGAAAACATAGTAACTTAAAAGATAAAGTTAAATAGTGGAACTTAACTAACTTATTGATATAAAATAAAAGGAAAGGAATGTGTGTGTGAGTGTGTGTGTGTGAGCGAGAAAGAGAGTAAAAGAGAGGGCGTGCATGCAGGCAAGCGTCAATGGGTTAGTGGGAAAATGGAAAACTCTTTTCAAAATAATTATATGAAATCTTAATCAACCTAACTTTAATACCAACCACTGAAATAGAAAGAATAGAAATAGAAACAAATGCAATGTAACAACTAATTTTAAAATAAATCACAATTCTGTGAATAGAGTAGAAATTAAAATCAAAGAACAATATGATAAAGAAATAAATAAAATTTATGAAACAAATAAATAATAAAGCACAATGAAAATATTTCACGGTAAACTCTAAAAGGAGAATAAGCTAGCCAGATAAGTAAAAAAACCTGTAGTACCATACACGAATACTTTCGTGATCAAACCAAAAGTCACGAAGTGAGCTCTAGCAGGAGTTCAGCACCACGAGCTGGTAAAAATGGTTAAAAATTAAAAATGGATGGAGCCCCTTGCTCTGTTAAGTGTAAAACAACCGCAAATTCGTACTTGGATTACGTTGCTATGTCGTGTATCGAAGTGTATCTTTAAATTAAATGATGAACTTTTGTAATTTTTTTTTTACAGAAAAGGACCCTTACCCTGTGGAAACGCTTCCGACCTGCACCTACGCTCTGAGTGTCTGCCACAACGAAAAGGCTTGCTCTGTACTGTTCGATCGATTCAAGAACGCTTGCAAAGCTCGCGACGGAGAATGCCGCATGGAAGACAGGTATGCACAAAAACACAGAAATATCATTTGTCCAAGTTTATAATCATCCAAAATGTGATTCTTAGTGAACTTAACACAACTTGCCACATAAACGGAAATATAATCGACAAACAAAAATGTTTTGGTTGGTCATGCGTTTAAAAGGGTCAGACGCAGTGATATTTTACGGGGCTTGGTGTACCAATCCATAATAAAGTCTCAAAGTTTGACTGATATATTTTGAAAATGGATCAAACAAAACGAATAATGGGAAATGTTATTTGTTTTTGCAACTGTCCTTTGTCAACCCATTCAAAAGCGATCAATCAATCAAAGTAGATTAGAAATTAATTTCCTTATCAAAATGGTTTTCCAGTGTGGGTTGATGAAGTATATTTAATATTTTATCAGTGAATTTCACGAAATTCTGCTGCTCCATGTCGCTTCCGTCGAAATCCAACATGGCGAGACGATTCCAGATTCAAACTCCATATCCAAATATAGCGGGCGCAACGACCGGGTTTAAAATAAACTTAGTCGAAGCTGCGTCGATATCCTGATGTGTAGAAATACTTGAGTGTATACTTTGTTATCCTATTAATAAATTAAAACTATATCAAGACCGAAGCATAGAATATATTTTATTTAGAATCAAAAAACCCATGTGGGTGCCATCCAAATCACAGGAAAAATTTAATCAAGCTAAAATATCCAAATACCGACCGCATCCAAAGACGATTATCACAAAGTGATGTAATCCACATTTAAATATTAAAACAAGTTTGATTGGCCCCTTTTTAATCCTTTATTTGTAAAATGTTATATTCTCAGAGAGAACTGTCGCGAGGCCTGGGCAGGCCTTCGCCTGTCTCCGCTCTTCGGCTGCATCTGCCCCAACACGCATATGAAGAAACGCTGCGACCGCATCTTCGCCGTTGTCAACCACAACCCGTGCGTCGGTGAGTACGCACCCTTAGCTGTGTTCTATATACACGGGTTTTGAGTGAGATTACTAAAACAACTTTAGTGAAATTACTAAACAGCTTTAGTTCGTTTTAGAAACGAATATTTATCGACTCGACAAGTCATGTACTATAAAGACTGAAAAAAATATATCATTTAAATTATTATTGTTAAAATACAAGATTTTGTACAAAAAAAAAAAACAATTTTTTAAATAAAAAGTTGTAATCGTACAGTCTGGTTACAGTATTCGATCATTTTAACTTAAAATACGTATAGATTAAGTGTTTAAGTAACAATTCGTTACAAAGTATCCTAGTGACATCTGTCGGGAGAAGCTGAAATCTCTTTATTATTTTAATTTTTAACAAAACAACTTTGTCAACGACGATTATACTATTCTGTTATGATCACGTTCCAAATTTCTCTAAAACGACAGAAACATTTACTGAAAATATTTTCCCGGTTAACTTGTAAAGGTATTATTATCCGTTGATTTGTTCCTGTGAACTTTGACTTTTCAGATGCTACAAAAATATATTCTTGACATTGATTCTCAATAGGTACTAAATGGTAAATAATTTGCAAAGCTGGAAGTGAATGAAACATACTTTAAAATATTCCAATATATACATACATTTACACATATAAAGTGAAGTCAATATAATATCAAGCTACGAAATGAATAATGAAATATGTTTATAAATGCTAAAGGTTCTGAAGCAATGTATCAACAGACTGAATTTCGTTGAGTTTATGCCGTATTGCACCATATACTCACTTAACAAGATGAAGAAGAAATCCATATTAATGGTAACAGCTGAAGAATTAAATAAATTTTGGGTTATTATATGACATATGACGGTCTACTTTTAAAACAAATTTCGCGAGCAACCATAGAGCTGCGGCTCCTAGCGTCTCATGCTCATTTTTGTGGCCTCGAAAGACGGTAAGTTGGCGTTAGTAACAGTTAACTGAAGAGGCTTCTGGAATCCTCCCGGGTCGAGTCAGTTAGGTAATACGCAGAAAATATATAATTCCAAACATGTGTTCGATGACGTTATAAAAGATTACTCCGTTTAAACACTTCAATTGAATTCTACCAAACTGCTTTATAATCTGCCACTATGTATGTTTTTATGTCGCAAGAAAACAAATTTGAGTAACAAAAGCATATGTAATGCGTATTTCCTTTCATGGTTAATGGGTAGGTCGCGAACTCTATACTCTGTATACGTTTCTTCATATAAACTTATTAACCCGTATTTATATCACTGCGAAATATAAAACAAAGTATCCGTCTAAATCCGAAAACATTCAGTCATTGCATAGATGTTTATATTATTTCTTGGATACGGCTTACGAGATTGGAAGTTGACTGCTGAGACCTAGATTGCTCTCGGGACATCTAGTTTAGGGCTGACAAGTCAATAGACTCCTACAGATTTTATAACATTCGACAACTATTAAGAAAGAATATCGCTAATCTCTGACTGGTAAGCTAAGTGGTCAGACAAACGTTGTTCTGCAACATAGGTACGTAAATATAAATCATTAATGATCGTTTTGCTTCGTGAATTCTCTTAATGCTTTTATTCGTGACCTGACGTTACGTTCACGAATACTAACCACACCCAAACTAAATGTAATAACTCGTTTTTTCATTTCATAACTTTTCATAACATGCATTTCATAACTTTTAATGTGAATCCCATACACTTAAAACTTTCTCCTGAATCATTGTATATTTTGATAAAAACCGCATTAAAATCCGTCGAATACTTTCTAAGAGGGTGACGTTTAAAGAGACAAGCAGATTTGGTTTTGTGCTTTGTTGTGCTCTAGGTATAAAAACTTGAAGATATTAAGGACTAAAGCAGTACGTGTTGTATCCTAAGCTGGCTAATAATAATCGTCATGACGATGAAACAAACAATTTGTCGTTCAATAAATTTCTTCAAAAGTTACATAATGACCACAGACTCAACAATTATATATCTAAAGATAACTACATACCCTAACACATGTAGGCTATGTTATGACGTACGGAAATAATTGCTCATGTTATAACGAAAAAAATCGATTAAAATTGTTTAGTGGCGTGACTAGGAGTCATTTCTCCGAACATTACGTGAGCTAACTGCGTGGCTACAATATTTGATTTGAAACGGGACTTGACTTAACCATGATATATTAAAACTAAACGAATTTGTAAATATAGGAGCTGAAAGAATATATTCTAAACATTCGATACCTTTTACAGCCAGCAAATTATAGAATATTACTCACTAAAACTATAAAAGTAATAAAAATTATATAAATCACAGAAGTAATTATAGAAATTATAGGGGTCACAGCGATGACAGAACTCATATAGATTATTGTAAGACGCTTTTATTAAGGTCAGCAAGATAACAACAACAACAACAACAAAATCCTCTTTATTGTACACCAAAAGTAGTATATATAAAGTTTAGATACAATATTTTTAGGTACAACAGGCGGTCTTATCGGTTAATTAGCGATCTCTTCCAGACAACCTATTTAGCAGATAAAGTAGTTGGAGTAATGAGACAGGGCAGGGGTGCACAATTATGAAATATAGTTATATTTATTAACTTTGTCAGCAGATAGTGTAATGAGTTATAGTTATGTGGTAAGGTGTAAGAATAATTAAAAAGGAATAAAGTGGTATTAAAATAACAAAAGATAGTACAAAGTTAATAGTAATCATATGGAGAGATAATACTCCTTCACTAGTTTTTTAAATGATTCTAGTGTCTGCGCACGTCGGGTTTTAACTGGTAAGGAGTTCCAAAGTCGCACAGCCACTGCGGTAAAGGATTGACCATAGAAAGATGAAGATCTGGATGGGACTAAGAGAGAAAGATTATCATTAGAGCGTAGATAACGATCACGATGAGAAATACATAGATTTGAATTGGAATCGTTGTTTTAAGTATTCCGGTGTGTTTGGATTAAACAGGACGCAGTACAAAGTAGACAGAATATGACTATTCCGGCGAAGACGGATTGGGAGCCATTTGAGCTTAGATTAGAATAATAGATAAATAAGATTAGAATAATAGAATAGATTCAGAAATATGATCAAATTTCCGAATACCAAATATGAATCGAATACAGAAAAATTTTGAGACGCTCAAGTTTATTCAGTTGCTCCTGTGTTAGATCTAAGTAGCAAACATCGGCATAGTCAAGGATTGGAAGAAGTAAAGATAAGGAAAGTGTAATCTTAGTCGCAACAGGTAAAAAATTGCGTAGTCTACGGAGAGACCGGATTGTATAAAACAATTTTTTACTGACAACTTACTTTACTTTACTTTTTTACTGACAATTATTTGACCATCTTTCCAAGCAGCTGGAAATGTATTTGAGGTTATGGAGAAGTTAAAAATATGCGTGATGATAGGAACAATAGTGTCTAGGATAGGAATGATCATTTTACGACTAATGCTATCACTGCCAACAGCATCAGAATGTATAGAGAGAATGCTTTTCTTAACATCACGAGTGTTAAACATGCTGAAAGAGAAAACAGGAAAGTCTGGAGTGGGAAGAGAAGACAGATAGTTCAAAGTGGTATTCTTTAGATTACTATCAATGCAAGAGGAAGTAGTGAAATGCCGATTGAGGGAATTAATATCGATGTGATTAGGTAAGGAATTATTACGCGTCTTCCCAATTCCTAAGGACCTCAAGAATTTCCAAACCCTATCGGGGTGTTGGTCTTGGACAGACTTATGAATGTGGCGTCGTTGTGCATCTCGACACACCTTATTGCAGTAATTTCAGATAGATCGGTATTTAAGCAAGTTTTTCTCACTGGGATCTGACTTATATTTGGATTCAGCAGCGTTTTTCATTCTAATAAGAGCTTTAATATCGTCAGTCAACCAGGGAGCAGGAAGGTGTCGTACGCGAATTGGGCGAACAGGGGCATGAACATCTAGAAGTCCGATTAAAAGTGAATTAAATAAAGCCACCTGTTCTTCTACAGTGTTCGCATTTAGAACGGGGCTCCAGTCAATTTTTTCTGCATCCCTACGGAACGCTTCAACATCCATACTACCAAAGTTACGCTGAAGTAAGATCCTTGACCTTGCCTTAGGGGGTTTTAATTTATAAGAAAGAAAAATTAAGTCATGATAAGAAAAGGCATCGGCAGCACACTGACCATGTTTATAAACATGATCAGTGGAGGAGACAAGTATGAGGTCCAGAAGGGACGGAATAGAATTGGGGAACAAATGTGTCGCAGAGAGAGGAAGTATATGTAAGTTTGCTGCCTCGGCTATCGATTTTAATCTATCAGTTCGTAAATCATTTTTAAGTAGGCAAGTGTTGAAGTCTCCCATGAATATAGAATGTGAATACATTGGAGTAAGATTTTCGAACAATTTTTCTAAAGTTGAGAAGTAACTGACTTGTAGGGAAGGACTATAAAAAACTCCTAAGAGTATCTTTGTACTAGAGAAGAGAACTTCAACTAAAAGATATTCAGCTTCACTTCCGGGCTGCGTCAATGTGGACATATCAACGATCGAAAAAGTTATATGTCACCGTAGGTAAATAGCAACGCCGCCACCGCCCCTGCCAGTGCGATCGTTGCGTATTAAATTAAATCCGGGAAGTGAGTAAGACGTAGAAGGTAGGCATGGCTTTAGCCACGTCTCTGAAACTAATATTGCGTGAATGTATTTGCTATCAAAAGAACTAACGAAATCAGGGTAGTGTGCCGGAATACTTTGTGCATTAATGTGACATATATTGAAATTATTCTGCGAATTTGTAAACTCAGTATTTAAAATTCTTTGCAAAGAAGGAATGCTTATAAAACTTACGTGACTGTTTTCTTCTAAGGATTCTGAAAAACAAGAAAGATTAAGATAAGAAAGTAAGTAATTACATTCACAATTAGTAAGGTAATATAGAATAATTGTAACTTGTTTTTATTTAGCATTTTACAAATTTTTCATCTACACAAATAAACCTAGAACTTTTTTGTGAATCTTTTTATCTATTGGCAGAAAAAGAAGAAAATTCATGTAAACATTTTTGAAAATATTACATTTAAACTTGATTTTATACCGTAAGTATGTTGATCATAAACGTAGGATATGATTAAAAATCTGCGCGATTCACCATTTGTATCAATAGATTCTGAAACTATTTTAGATCTTTTGGCATTAGCAACTCGCACCTTGGAAAAGGTTTTAATGGTGTACGACAGTATAGTTATGCTCCATATGCTCCGTATTTTGATAGAATCAGTAAATAGCGTTCCTTTTGTATCATTTCATCAGTAACCCAATTGACAGCCCTACAAGAAATCCTCGGGAATTAAGGGTATGAGAAATGAATCAAAGTTTCCTACATTTATATTGAAGCGGAGTGAGTAAGGGCTTAGGGCCTGTAGTGCGCGGTATAATACTTTCTGTTATCGGCGCTGTATTAGTTACCGAATACGCGGAGAGAATAAGATGACTTGATTTTGTATTGTTGTATTTATTTATTGTCAGATTAATATTATCTGATAGTTCACGAGACATACATGTTCATAGACTCAAGACTCAGACTTTTGTTCCAAAATAAATATGTTATTATTATTAACTATGAACCGAAAACAAACATACATATATCTGTCACAAAAACATTTGCCCCGGCCCGGAATTAAACCCAAAACCCCACGCTCCGCAAAGACACTATAAACTGAGCTACGAAGTCTTCATCCTGGGGCTATCTTTACCACATCAATGTCGTGGCGTTCTCTAAAAACTTGTGTAAAAAAACGCCCTCTAAAAACTTGTATAAAACCAAATCTGAACCAATAAGCGACGGGCACGTCGACGAATTATCGTCGAGTGTTCCCCGTTTAAAAAACTATCCTAACCTAGCAAGGCGCGCTATTGCATTATTATGGTAACAAGCGTCGAAATAAGACATCGTAGTTAATCTCTAATCGTTTCTATTCTGCAATGACTCGTTAAAGGTCCTATCTAAAAAGTTTCAATTGCTGAAGAAATATTAAGCCATCCAATTTGGTTGTTCTATGCATAAGGGTTGGTTAACACTCCCCTACTCGTAGAGCACGTTACTCAATAATCAGACATGGTAAAGGCATTAGTTCCCATCTATTATACGCACCTTGATACAAAACAGACATGGAAATTAGATCCCTTCTGACAAGAAATAAAGCCTGCGAATCACTAGCAAATTCTTAGTCCACTTAACAGAGCATCTTTTTCATTAATGTCACCCGGACACTCACAAAAATTTCGAGTTTCTACATTTTGACTGTTTTGTTTTCTGTTTTGTGTTCTCGGTACAAACAGAAATACGAAGATGTCGAGAGCCGAAATAGAGGCCATGTATTAGAATGCACTACTTCGTTTGCATAAGAAACATTTTCACACGATTTTAATGGATTATTGCAGGATAAAACAGGTTTTCTGAAAGTTTAGTTTGACTAAATTATCGTTGTCAGTCTCGTACTGATGAAATGAATGATGAAAAAACATGTAACGATACCTTAGTTGGGCTAGGCTCCAAGGTACCCTCAGTTAACAAGAGATGTAAGGAATTCCTTCCATCCTCGAGTCAAAAGGAACGAGGCATAAAAGTTAAAATCCTTCTTTTAAACGCTGGTAAGCTTTGTACCACTGAGCTTACGTCACGGAAATGATGCCATAGATAGCGATTTTTACAGTTAATTCAAAGTGACAGGCTAACATAGTGTAGCGCATATGCGGCTTTCAAATGTACGCATCAAATACTATATACATACATGTGCATAGCTGAGGTACGAAACCTTGTATAAATAATATTTATTGTTGTGTTTTGTGATTTTTTACTCTGTTTTTTTTTTGCTGGTTTGTAAGGTGTGTTGATGGTTCGACTGTTATTATAAAAATATTTCAGAGACCAATTCCTGTCAATAAACTGCTAATAAACTGTAGCCTCTGTAAGTACAGCAAAAATACTTCTTTACGCCCCTGGCACGAAATGACCATTCTTTATGACCATTAAAAATAAAATAAATTTCAAAAGAGATAAGCAATAGTAGAAAAGTAGAGAAGCGGTCACTGAAAGCATTACTTAGAGATATGTGACATTTAATACCGGGACATAATCCACTCACTGTTCCCGTTGACAAAACGGAATAACTTCGTCCGGACTCCATTCGGCTGTGTACTGAAAATAGACATTTTTAACCGTGAACAATGGTTGCATTTGTTTTAGAAACACGTTCATTCGAAAAGAAAAGTTATTGTTTATTTTACTTTGGCTAACTGAAATATTTTACAAAATGAAATTTGAGTTTCGCATTAACTATGGTGTGAATTATGAATGATAAAGTGATAATGTATTCATAATTAGATCAGTTTAAATTCTTAGTAATATCCACATTATTTCGAAACTAGTTAACTGAGATTCCGAAATCGAAAACCTTGTAGTCGAGCTCAATATAGTCGAAGGAATCAAAACCCACTGTCTTCGTTGGCTCGGCCACATTCAATGAACGGGAGTGGAACGCGGTGTAAAAAGAGCACACTTGAGACGACCAGGTTGTCGTTGATCTATTGACCGTCTTGTGTATCGATGGTAAAATTGAGTGAAAGCAAATCAGTGTAAACTACAAGCCAATTGGCATGAGATCACACAGGACAGAAACCAGTGGCAAGCTCTCGTGTCGGATTAGATTCACTTCGGGTCTCTGCGCCAAAGTCGCCTGATACTATCAATTATACCAAAGGACTAATTAAGCGAGTTAACTGAAATTATCAACATTATAAAAATATTCATGATATATTTATTTTTCACTAGGTCACCTGACATTTTTTTTTTTGCAATATATTTAAATATATTTAGGTTAATAATAGTTATGGAATTTTAGTAATTTTATTTCAGCATCAATTATCGAATAGCAACAACCAAGGTTATGGAAAAACACTATTATATTGTGTGAATATGAACTCAAACTGTCAAGTCGTTTAGAGATTACACACGTTCACTAATAGACCATTACGTTATAAAATGGATGGATTAACAAGGAGCGCACTTCCTTTCTTCTGAAAGGTACTTAAACTTTCTGTATGGTGTTCACTAAAAATAGCGCTCAGTTAAACTATGGAGTTTAGCTCATTCACATTCAACAAAAAAAAATGTCACAGATGAAACGAATCAGTACGCCTCAGGTAATTAACTAATCAAAGCGCTGGCTCAGAGATCACCTTGCATTAATGAGCACGCTAATGAGGATACACGAAGACAAATCAGCGGTTAGCGCAGAATCTAAACGAATTCTAATGTTATTTACCATCGCTGAGCAAAGCGTTCATAGCTCAGTGGCACGTTCAGCATAAAAACTGTAACGTCCGTCTTAAAATTAGTAACAATGAAACTGTCATACTATAATCGATATGACTCTTACGCTAATGACAGAAAGAGATATGAAGCGCTGTTAAAAAACTACGTTGAATGCGGTTAACAAGTGTCCATGAGCGGGTTACTAAAATAGTAAGCAATACTCGCTTCACTTTGGAAAATTCTACGAGGATAGATCGATATCTCCAGATGAAAAGTATTATTATGACCCACAACATAATTTACAGAATGCCAAGAATCATCTTAATCTGTTCGTTACTTCTGAATTGATGCGTGATTTGATGAGATGAATCGTTCATACTCATAGTATAACACAACAATAAAGGCGGAATTTGACGTAATTTGGTAGTGGTTACTGTTAAACATCTTCAGTAAAGAATAGTTAAAAGTATTAATTACGTCATTCACCAGTGTAGTAATACTATTGTTATCCTGTCCGATTATTTCGAACTGCTGCATTTAATGTAAAAGTTTTCCCTCATCTATGTGAGATTTCATACGATTGGCAATCATTTAATAAAAAAATACGGAATACGGCTGGTTATTTAAGCTTCGTGTCTTTCTTAACAAGAACACGATTATTTGAATTTTTAACATATTTAAATCCTCTTCTAATCCATAATCTCGTCTTGATATTTCTCTTCGTAAATTTTAATTTATCTTAAGCCATCTGTAATTCTGTTCTACGCAACTCAATTTACAAGCGAAATCCAAATTTTGCTTCAAACTTGAATTATTTGTTGCGCATCATTTGAAATTAGGTTAATATTACAAGCGTATGTAATCTGAGTAAATGTGTTACAATGAGACTAGCAGTATTAGTCGGAATCTACCGTGCCTAAATGATGTGCCTCTTTGTAGTTTTAAATAACTCCTTACCATTACTATGAAATTTAGTACAGAAAACTTGAACATTTTCTAAGATAAATTATGTATAATGACACGATTATAATTTTATATTTAAAATCATAAATTAATAATAGATACTTACCACATGCACTCAAATACCAAAAAGTATTTTGTAAACGTTTTTGATATTTAAAAATATCTCTATGCCACAAATAAATATAGTAATAACCTAGTTATTTGACCTCTCGTAAGTGTGCTGAACTTCAAACCCTGCACATATATCACTATTTTTTTAATCATATGTATTAAAAATTAATTATCACTTGCTTCGAAAAAAGGAAAATATCGTAAGGAAACTTGCATCTCTGAAAGAAAGTGTTCATACATAATGTTCTCAAAGGTGTGTGGAGTCTCCCAATACGCACATAAACAGAGAAGGGCCATCCATGGCTTTAACCAGAAATGGAATGGTTACTGATAATGATAAAGTTATTTAGTACAATAAACGTTCTTTTTCTACCTTGTCTAATTTGTACAATTAAACATTGGACCATTTTACTGATTTCTTGCCAAAAGTAAGTTCTTTCACTACATTAAAATAAGTTCTGGTCGTCAATTACCTGTTATGCTGTTGCGCAAGCCTGAGAAAGAATTATCTTACATTTTCAATTGTGATGTCTCGAGAAATGAGGGAATGTTTACAAAAAATGTAAGTCAAGGTTTAAAAAACGGTTTCTTTATGTTTGTTCGTTAAATCCAGATTATCCATAATCCGCTGCCTCGTGTTTCAATTCCAAGTTCTCTGCGGGAAACATGAAGAAATGTTTGGTCCAGAGACAAATTATTTTTACTCACAATAGATTTAATTTTCTCGTCTTTATCGTTAGATTAATATGAGAAATAAGAAAATCTTATATAGAATACTGGTTCCATAAAACATATATTTGTTATTTTATTGCTTTTCATATATATAAAGTAGAAAAAATGTTATTTCATGGTAAATACATGTCTATAAACTTCAAAATAACGATGTAAATAGTTACTCCTTTCTGATAAAGGAGTATTTTACTTCATACATACATATGTTTTATAAATATTACGCATCACCTCGATTCGTGGCAGTCATCTACCGCTCGTTTCTCTCGCTCCTTCCTGCCACGAACCTGCGAGCTTTGGAACAACCTTCCACCAGAGGCATTCCCTTTGCACTATGATATGGAGTTCTGCAAAAAGAGTGTCCATCGACTTCTTCAAGGCCAGCAACGCATTTGCAGCTCCTTGGACGCTGCACGTGTCCATAGGCGACGGTGACCACTTACCACCAGGTGGACCGTATACCTCTTCGCCCGCCTTTTACTTAAAAAAAAAACAAATCGGTCACAATGTCTCTTCCAGTTGGACATTGAACATGGGACGCCTCGTTTGGCAGGGAAAATCACAACCAACTGGGCTGCGGGGTCATGAAAATATAGTATAACAATAATTTATTGCATAAAAATGGTTGAAAGTAAATTTTTTAAATTGGCTTGCTCATTAATGTATTGCTAAAACTCTTAAGAAACCTAGAAACTCTTAAGTATTACTTCAATTCACTTAGCATTGCAAACTAAGATTCCATTTGAATCTTTGTCAAAAATCATATCTACATTTTAAACTTATTTCGCTAATGATGTATCCCTTCACATAGACATAGCTTACATACTATAATAATACGTAGACCTGAATCACATTAATCAAAATTGATTCGCATATTCGCAATGCGATTCGGATGCTTTTGAATACACATATACGCATCGTAAATCAAAGACTGCGATGGGTCGCTATGAGATGCTTTCAATATCTATAAGAAGCTATCGTATACTATACGTATTTAAAATCGCTAAAGAAATTTTAAATATCAAATTACTTTTTACAGTATTTTTACAGTACCGCAGTTAACATCTGTTTACGACGTGGGTTGTTCCAGTTTTGAGGAATGCGGAATGTCAATAAGTTCGCATTTTTCTGGTAGTTGGTCAAGCATCCTTTCATATACGTTGACAGTTATAAACATACTTTAAATAATCGACTGCTTATACGAATTTAACATACAAAGAAGAATGCGGAATCCATGCTGAATTATTTCGGATGCGATTAAAATTTGTGAATGTAGAAAAAAAGTTTCTCGAAGGAAGCACGGGCGGATTAAGAGCGTGCGTATAAATTTTAAAATTACAAATGCTTCCGGATTTTGTCCCGGCCTCCCTATTCAATAGGCCACAAGCCAACCACTTGGCTTTCACTGTACAGTAATAGAATTATAAGTAAGTATAACTTTAAGTGTTGTTGTTAACATTTATGTTACAAGATATTAAGTAAATGGAATTATTATTCAGTAATGCTAACACAAACCTATCCATTTATCTGTAACAAATAATATAAAAATAAAAGCATATAATGAATTAATAAAATGTATATATAACAAATAGACATAAAAACATTTTAGTGACGCGTAAACAAACCTTCAAGCAAATTTCATTATATTATTTCAATCTGTCAATTCGTTTTCCAAAGCATCTATTGACTAAAAATGGTTAAGAATCATTTCTTAAGTATTCACGCAACTTCTGGTGATGGTCTTTCCATACCTGTCTATAATTTCATATAGAAAAATGTAATACCTTCCTTCATTACGAAACGTTCAAACCTTTGGTCTTTTTATATTTTTATTAAAAAATGTTGATAATGAAGCGAAGGAACTGTTTACCGAATTTTAAATCCGGCTTTGTTTTGTGAAAAAGAAGGAGAATATTTGAGAATGTTTCCTCCGTTACTTTAAAAATAAACGAGTTTGAAATACAAAATCCTACTCCGGGAATCTAACTTATAATACAAATCCATATATGATATAATTGAAAGTTACATGTATTTATTTTATTAATTATCATCGACTTTCACTGCACCGTGTTGAAACCTGGAAATTATAC
The DNA here is from genome assembly GCA_003671415.1 of Megathymus violae. Classification (NCBI taxonomy): domain Eukaryota; kingdom Metazoa; phylum Arthropoda; class Insecta; order Lepidoptera; family Hesperiidae; genus Megathymus; species Megathymus violae. The sequence goes on along the minus strand of PDGT01000006.1, from coordinate 5,551,514 downwards.
TAATCACCTTCCCAAATTTCGAGTAGTATTTGACGATCAAATCATTTAACAATGATTGATGTATTGATGGTGAGAAAAATCTTTGTATGAGATTAATCGGAAACTAAGTTATTGATAAGTGTTTGCGTTGGTTCGTTGATAATCTAAGCAAGAACTTGATGGTCTGTAATTCAGGAACAACTAGGAAATCTGTCGATCCGCTAGGCTCGGTGAGGGAGCAAGAAGGAAGTTGGAATAGACAAAGAGGAAATGAAATAGGCATTATGTGTTCCTCCTACACAACGGCGCAATTATTTAAAATTCAAATATGCCGCGCCGTTTCACTGATTGTTGTTAATTATGTTTGTTTGGCTTAAACACTGAAATAAAATACAAACAAAATCCAACATGGAATCCAGTAATTAGTTTGTTTTAAGTGAAAGCAGTGTCAAGTATAGTTCTTGAAGAAGTCGTTAGTGGGGTGTTTCGTGATACCGTATAGTACCTAAGAACGCAAAATAAACGAGATCAAAAGTTAATTAGTTATGGGCTCATCTGTCATTATTGTCTATAAAGTGTCAACTGTCAAGAGTATCTCCACGCCACCGCAGTCTTGCAATGTGTATGATCCATGTAATTGGATCGAAATATCGATTAAAACACACAAAAATTAGGAATATCCGTTACACTAAAATTGTATAATTTCCAAAATGTTATAAGTTTAGAATTTGGAGCTTTAGTATTATCAATACAAAAAATTAGAAACAGAAAGTTGTTTAATGATTATGCATGGACTTCGACCGCTAGACGAACATCGGTCTTCATAAGTAAAGCAATAATGACTAGCCGTGTGAACAAAAATATTTTTGTAGGTATTCCAAGTTTTTTTTTTTCTATAACAATATTCTTAATTTTGAATTTTACAACGTGTACGAAATCAACACCGCTCCGAAAATAATTAAACTTACCTAGTTGCCATCATACCAAAATCGAATTTTCGTAATGGAAACATTTATGGATAAATTACAGCAAATTACAAAAAGGCAAAAGTAACGTAAAAAAGTAAAGTCAAAGTATACCCATACACTCGTAAGTGAAGAGAAAAGTTAATGAGGCTCAAAATTTTACCATGCAAAATTTTCCGTCCATTTTATAACCCGAGTTAAATCTGCTGACGGGGCACCGAGAGCCTAAACAAGCACAACGAGTAGGCACTGGACTATGCGGTTTCAAAATATCTGCAACTCAACCATTTTAGTTTTCCCAACTGCCAATGTTAAAGGCGGTAGCGGGCCGAGTTACTACGATGTTTGAATAAACACACGATGGTAATTACACTTGTTATCTGTTTGCGTTTCATAGAAAGATCGTTTAAAACGTATGTAAAACGTGTAAAATGTTCTTTAAAAAAGTTAATTTTAAATGTAATTTACAGTAATTACTCCTTTTATCTAGACAAGGAGTATATTTCTTCGCCTAAGACGGAGTTTGAATTATTTTACATTAGAATATCGTCTTTAAAAAGGATTTACTTTGAAATGTATAATCATGTTCATAAGATTAAAACAAAAAAGCTCAGAACAAAACTAAGTTGAAATAAAATTAGCTCTCGAATATGTAAGTGACATCAGACCGAAATCAAGTTCCTGGCGAACACTGCAATCACTTTTCGTTAATTCCATAACCTGTGAGAGGAAACGAGTAATGTTTGCAGTTAGATCGATGGGCGGCCATCTTTCCCGTTATTTCACAATAACGGAATGTTTTTTAAAATGTCCATTTCATAATCGACGTATCCGAAAAATTTTTCCTGCATTATTAGAATACGTTATAAATCTTCTATACTAATAATCTAATAATATAACTTAAACGGGTCGAATCTATACGTCGAATATTTTTTTTTAGTTTTAACGGAGGCTGACCTCTGTTATCGATTTAAAGGCCTTAAATATATATTGGAATATTTGTCAGCCTGTCTGTTCAGGGTTTGAGGATATATATCAATGGATATATGTCATGATATATATCCGATATATATCAAATGATTTTTTATTATATATATATATCAAATTATTGAGTAATTTTTGGCGTTTGTTACTGTATTTCTACTCCCCAAATGTAGATGGCGTTGGAGTTAAAACATACTGCTTAATATAAGTTCTAATCCATAAATGGCAACACTTCTGCCGGTATTAATGCCGTCTGTCGTGTCAGAAAAAAATCTGTTTTTTAACGCATAAATATAGTAAAATAATAAAATAATAATATGGCTTTCATACAAAATTGATATATATCATACTTTGATATATATCGGATATATATCATAAATATACCGATATTTTGATATTTATAATAAATATCGGATATTTTCGAACCCTGGTCTGTTTATGCATATTTATACTAAAACTATAAGTTACCTACAAAACATTACAAGTAAAATTACAAGTAACCTATATAGTACCTAGGTAGTAGCATATTTTAGACGACCACATCAAAAACAAGCTCAAATAATTATTTTGTATTAGAATCTATTACAATAATAACTTAGAGGAAATAGGTACTACAATATAGTGTGCTTTCAATGAAATAAAAATTCCTATCGACTATATATTACAAACTATTTTTCAATACACTGTCACATAATAAACAAAAAAAACACAGCAATTTTGTAATCCGCTATAAGGTTATAACGGTAGTATTAAAGTTAAATTAAGCTGGTACGGATAAATTTACAATAATAATTAATATTTTAATAAACTTACCGCTGAGACCATTACCATCTGATATCACAGATTAACGGGTCTGATCTCAGCCTTATCAGAACACTTTCTGTGACGCTGATTATAGCCTTAAATCGAAAGGATTCGAAATAACGTGTCTTATAAAAATTTGATTTACAAACAACAAAAATACAAATAGCACAAAAGTTATGAATATATGGATATGTTTCAGATATTATCCAGGTATTCGAATTAGTAATTTTTATATTTTACATCTTGATTGTCATCTATAGGTTACCCACAAACGCGACCAAGCCATAGAATCTGTGACCGTATCACAGTAAGGTAAAAAAGGTAAGAATAAATGTTCTACCTATGCAACCTCCGTCATTTCCATATCCTAAATGGGCAAACGGACTATATTTGCAGTGGGAATAAAAGCCCTCTATTCCGCTATTCTAACATTTGCACACAACAAATTTCAGTTTCGAAATCATTTCTTTGTCTGTACCGAGAGGGAGATTTCTTTCACACTCCAATTACTACGTGACAAATATTTGACGGTATACTATCTAGTTATATGTAAGAGGAGTTTAATAGGACTATAAGGGTGAGGTCTACTCGTAGCGTCTTGTCGCGATATAAAGGTGATATTAAAGTGAAATACATTTAACGTCCCCCCTCCATTCTAATTTATAAATAGATTTATCTATCAGTCAATAGACTTTGTAATGTAAAGTTCGACATTTTAATGTCAATAAAAGAGCTTCGCAATTACGAGGATAGACTTGTGATCTATTAATCGAGCAGTAATGGGGTGAAACCCAGTTCACTTAAGACTTGATTATTACCAATTAGATATCTATTAGATATTAATTAGGTATCTATTACATATTACTTATATGGTTAGGATGGTGTTACCAGTTATGGTAATGATGGGTGTGTGATGGTAGTGGCCTAGGTGACCTAGGTCACGCGTGTAGTAGGTGCAGGTAACACGAAACGGAAAAACAAAAACGGTCCGGACATAAACAGTTTATTTTACGAGCACAATAACAGTTTATACTACACGAAACACAACACGAGAAAATAACCACAGAATAAAGAAGGAGAGAGAGTGATAGACACACAGGAAACAGTCTTAACATTAAACACAAGCAAAACAATAGTTAGGCACAGCGAAAGCACTAGTAAGCGTAACGTAGTTGGCTTTCTTTCGTCCCGCGCAATACCTGTGTCGCTTGATCGCTCAACTACGTTACGCTTACTAGTGCTTTCGCTGTGCCTAACTATTGTTTTGCTTGTGTTTAATGTTAAGACTGTTTCCTGTGTGTCTATCACTCTCTCTCCTTCTTTATTCTGTGGTTATTTTCTCGTGTTGTGTTTCGTGTAGTATAAACTGTTATTGTGCTCGTAAAATAAACTGTTTATGTCCGGACCGTTTTTGTTTTTCCGTTTCGTGTTACCTGCACCTACTACACGCGTGACCTAGGTCACCTAGGCCACTACCATCACACACCCGTCATTTCCATAACTGGTAACACCATCCTAAGCATAACTGGTGGTGATGTTGTAATATAAACCTAAATATAAATGTAAAAATAATAATTTTTTATGAAGAGTAGGCCACACTTATATATCTATATCTTCATGAATGTTCTTCGTAGTGTTTTCTTATGTTAGTGAAGTGATTATACGTTTATTATAAAAAAAAAGTTATCACCTAATGAACCTGTGTTTGGAAAATAAATTACAGTTCAACAAAACTAAAGAAATAGGCTTTCATAGCGAATTAACTAAAAATTGAAAATAATGTTAAAATATACAGTTTGTGATCAAAAGAAAGAGAAAGAAAAAGAGTAAGGGAATTTTCTTTAATTCTGTATACTATAATTTTTTGAACATATTCAAAATAAGATAAAGTAACTAATAGAAAAGTTAGCTTTAACATAAAAAAGCGTGAGGTTCTGGATATTAGTTGTTGAAACACCTCACTTTTTTGAACTGTAATTAATTTTTTATTTTTATTTTTTAGTCCATATTTCTACGAAAGCGTGTTTTTAGTTTTTTTTAACTATATTTTATTTTTTAGTCTTAAAATTAAATTGAAGTTAAATAGCATAAGGACACTTGAAACTTTTATATTTTATGAATGATAAAGAATTCTGATTCAATTTATGTATGTTCTCGTAATCTCACCATTTCATCTAACGCGTCACCATTACATGGGACTCTCCCTGTTAACTTCGAGCAATCGAGCTCTTCTATTTGTAGACCATCTAATGATTTTACACGGCTGATAGCTACATATACCTCATGTAAATAACTGCATGATCTATATTATAATATATATATATATAAGTCAAGCTAATATAAAGCGTGTAAAAACTATGTTCTTCACAGAAAAGTTATTACTAAAGAATACCTAACAATCTTTACAATGTGTCACTTTTCAGCCGTCATATAACCTATAACTTATGACGACAATTTTTTTTTGTGATGGATTAATAAGAAAATCATACTTTAAGTATGAAATTATTGTATTGTCATCGGTTCTCTATGTGTTGCAAAATTTTAAACGACTTGGACATTTAGAAATTGATGAAAATGTAATTTAAAGATTCCGTTACATTCCTACATACATAGATAGATACATACATACAGGTCAAGCTAATATAAAGCGTATAAAATTAAGACTATTCCTCCTTTAGATTCAAATGAATCGCCTCATTTATACTATGTAGTTAATACTGATTGTTTAGAATTTTAATATTTAAAAAGTAATGTTATTATGATTATAAGGGTACAGGTTTAGAACTAATATTCTAAACAGCTGGACTAAAAAAAACTATATGACATTTAGGGCTTCATTCTAAACTTCTAGCTAAATATAATTTTACGATGAATTACAAAGTCCAAGACAAAAATAACTTGGCTAGAGGTACGGTTCCTTAACAACTATACAATGATACATAATACAATTTAAACAATACCCTAATGTGCTATTTTGTCTTATAAAAGCGATGGAAATTTAATCAGTCGTCCCTAACTTTAAGTAATGTAATTAACACAAGTTATAGCTCAATTACTTAATCGCAACTTCAGGCCGCAAATGATGATTAAAATCATTATTCAAAAAGTACTTCCCGATTCTTCAACGTCGCTTGTACTAATTCACAGTTACTGAGATTAATAGTGACATTATGCATTCAAATAACTTTTGTCGCGACAGTCCAAAAGGTTACTAGAATCCCAGATCCCGTAAGTAACATCAATCGAACACAAATTCAAAAGTCGAGCACCGGTACAGTCTAGAAACAAAAGAAAGGAAATCCATTCAACCGACAAGCCTTTGTGTTAAGGGCACTTTGAGGTCGGCCCCCGCAGAAGTAAACCTTTTTGAAGATTTCTTTTCTACTTTGACACGGACTTTTTTCGTTCACCGTGATTATGGTAATAGAAATTCGGAGAACAATAGTACTAAAAGCGTAATACATAAAAACAAGTCTATTTCGTCGATTGGTAAATAGATCAATAAATACTGTTCTGGTAAACCTACCCGAGTCGATCGAGAAGGAAATTACATATGTGGTAGAAATTTGTCAAGGAATGATTTTGCGATCATTCTTGTATTTGTATTAATACGTGTTACATTACGTATACAGAAATGAATACAAAATGTATATAATATATATAGTTGAAGTATGTTGTGTCGACCCTCTATAATCATACAATTAAAAAATAACATAAAAAAGCAAAGTACACAGTGCAAAATCTACTAAAGATTTAATCAAAGTTACAAATAGCATAAACAATAATATGTAAATATTAAGAAAATGTTAAAAATATTAATAGAACATGTCTTTGTATAACAAATTCCTTAGGTTTGAGAATTTGAGGAGATCAACGTAATTTTACTAAAATTGTACAATACTTAATTTAATTTATTACACCATAAAGCTCTCAGCTTTACTTATGTAAATAATATTATCTGTGGTAATACAATGTATACCTTAACTGTGACTGGGATAACACGACTTACAACATAAGCATATAATATATTGAGTACACAGTGAATTTGAATCGACCTGGGTTGCTTTCAGCACGTGGGAACTCACAACTGTTCAAATTACTTCTCTAACTTGCGAGGCCCGGGAAAAATAACCGGACTGGTGCTCAAAAATACCTTTTAAAATGCTGGCACCTCGAGTGAGGTGTATTAAATGACGCCTTTCTGACGAAATTTGAGAAAGTAAACGCTATTGAATGCGATGAAAAAATAATATTTTACCTTTTTCGTTCAATAAAGGTTAACAACATGCATAAATAGTGCTATTAGGTTAAGTTTATATTATAAATTATGAGGAGTAAAATAAAACCTTCATTTATTTTAAATAAAAATAATTTAAGGAAAATGGTAGTCAGAATATCACACACACACACACACACACATATATATATATATATATATGTGTGTGTGTGTGTGTATATGTTGATAACATTTAAATTTTCAAATAAATATTCTCACTCAAAACCCGTACTGATGTTATAAAAATATATAGTGGTAGCTTTAAGTGTTTAAATTGCAACACATAGGTACACGCGTAACTTGGTGTAACACGAACAGTATGTGTAATAGAAGTGATGATAAATTATACCTTGTAGGACACCAAATTGTATAAACACTTAGATATATTCATCTCGTGTGATTTTACTTCGCCTATTAAGATTAACCTTAAAATTAACCAAAGCAACAGAATACAACGCGTTCAATATGAAATCTGTTACGAAAAAATTCAAAACAGTAACACTTCACTCTAAAACGCTTTTCAGGAGTATTAGACTCCTTCAAATAGCCGTCAACGTGTTAAATTAGTTCCGTTTTGTAAACTTTTGATTTGATTTTATTTTTTATTCATGCCTTTTTTTCTTTTTACACCGATTAGATGCCTAGGCCTTAGGATTACTTAGATCACTACTTTACCACACAAGGCTGTTTACCTTTATGTTTTACTGGACACTAAGCTTCTTTTTAGAGTACTCCTGACCTCACATACCGTACAAATGCCCGCAGTTACCTCAACTCTTGGCTTCCGACACCTTCGGCCTTCGGTGATGATCTGCGACAGTTGATCGAGCATGGTCTATGGGGCGGCGAATATACCCCTTATTCTCGTGTCTACCTCGTTTTCAAAGGAATACTTTCAAGGGACTTTGAAGCTTAGCTTGTGATTGCAAATGTAAATTCATTTTATTTACCAGATTTATGATTATTAGACAGAATATAAAGAATTTTATACTATTCTTGTCTGATAACATTTTAACAAGAGGTTTTGGGCTGAAGACTCTCACTTGTAGCGGTTTAGTGTACTGGTACAATGAAGTCATAGGGTAACGGTCCGTTAAGGGTGTTCCGTTAGTGCGGCTCGGCACGGGGCGGGTACTGGTTGTTGGTAACGTGGTTGTGGGGCAGCGGCAGCGTGGGGCGAATGTCCACCGGCGATTCGTGCGCTGTTCGAGCCCCGGCGTCCGGCCCCACGAGCTCCTCCCCTCACCCGCTACGCTGCGCCCGATGGTACCATTCTGCTCCTCACCGAGAATGGCACGAGGCTGATGACACGCGCCGCAGCCGCCAGTCTTCTCCGCGCTGCTCTCCTCTCCCCGCGCCCCCCTCGACCCCGCCACGGTGAGCCGTCGCCGCACCCTCTTGTTCTCTCTATGTGTCTATCGGATTCCGTCGCCTCTAGCACTGCACGCTTCAGCTAAAGCTTCGTAAGGTAGGAGCGCGGCTTACAATGACGACTGCAACGAAGTCTTTGTTATCGGCACAACTATCTTCTATGGTCACTGGAATTTAGTCTTTGGTGATATCATTTGAACTGTACTCAAGAGTAAAATATTAATATAACAAAACATTTAAAGTCGTTATATTATAAGCTATTGTCAGTAACAAACCATTTTACTTGCGTAATTTGCACTATAGATCAAAATATAAAATAAATTTCTAGATATTCATTAAATGTATAAGATTTATAATTAAACATTCCGCGTTCATTTGCATTTAAACCAACTGAATAACCAGGTATTTCAATTAAGCAATTTTTCAAAGATTTTATATTGTTTATAAATACGAGTAGTTATTATTACGTTATTAAATTCCTATACATTTTATAGAGTAGCTTTTATAATTTACGTTTAAATCTATTCTAGATAGATACAATATAGGTAGTTTCCATCATAATAAATTTCATACCTAGCAATTAGCAGTCTCACAACAATCTCAAGCATTTTATGAACATTAAAATCAATAAGTATTTTCGCTCCTACTTTATACTAGCATGCCTTTTCTGCAGCTCCTTTTTCCTTGTATTAAAAACCAACAAAGACGTTCACAGAAATGTTTAATATTCCTTTGCAGAACTACATCTATGAACGTCTCGAGTGGTTGCTACTTTATTTTTATTGGATGTTGCATGCTTTTTTTCTGCATCTCCTATTTCTACGATCTCTATGGTTACTGCGCGGCATAGACTTGGCTTTGATAAAATAGTTCGAGCGGGAATGTCATTCGAAGAAGGCTTTGCTAATATATTTGAAAAATTTCACGTCCAGTCCTATTAATTCCGGACCGCAAGTATTACTTTATGCCAGATAAATGTCGTACCTTTGTCGATCGTTGTTGTTTGAATTGTCGTTTTAAAATTTTCGTTAGTCGGGTGATTGTTTTTTGTATCTGTGCTGTACCGACCCTGCGCGATCGCCTCTATTGTTAAAACTGGAGTCCCTTCGCGCTATGGCTCGGTGGTCGAGCTTTCCTCAGCTAAGCGATACGATGGATACAATTCCAGTAAAGCTGATGTCGGACGGACGGAACGCCAATCGGAATGCGACCGGAGTGACTACTTGGATCGGCGGTATGTCCATAACACAAGACGGCAACCTTATCGAACCGGACAAAATAATGACCCACGTCCACCGTTATGCGAGCCCGCACTACAAACCGCATGGTCACGATTACCATCGCTGGAACCATGAGCCGGGAGGGAGCGAGAACCCGCTCTATGCCACCAAGACTGTCTACGGACCCGGATACATTGACGAGAACCGTATGTATTGCTGATATATCTGTACGTTCACTAATCTCTTATTAAATTAACCAATCGAAACACATACCAACTCCATCTAGAGTTTCAAGTATCAAATAGAATAAGGAGATTAGTTGACGCTGTTACTAAATGTAGGTGTTACGAACGATCGTTAGGTACACATATTAACAAACTGTACAATATTGAATTAACCATAGATATCGTAAGTTACACTCACCTTTCAGCTTTGTATTGTACAGTTCTAGAAGGATCTTGGACAATCTCATCGACAACACGGGTTGTTTTGTTTGATATAGCACCAAATGATGTATGTATTTCGAGTGCTCATGCCTCATCCATTTTACCCTTTATTTTTATCCCAGTTTTCAGACACTAGTCAATTAGAATTTCCACGAATTCCTAATAGTCTTGTAGAGTCTCTAAAGAGACCTAAATACATAATAGAAAAACAAACACGAGTAAAGCTTTGCGTAGAGAGGTTTAGAGGGGTTTCTGTTAGAAACGCTTTAGAGCCCTTGAGATCTGCTTCTCTCAACCCCGTGATCCACAGTAAAATTGTAGAAGTATTAGTTCTGAAAAGACGATTTAGCAAAGGCGCTTAAACACGTAAATCTTTGCGAAGCTTTGCAATTTTCGCTAAAGATTCAGAGATTCATCCGCCATGATTTGTTATCCGATCTCACTAGTCCCGAAGGTAACGACAGAGAAATTGTTTAATGGAATTTTGTCATTTACAAACGGTAAGTCATGGAACAATTTGAGAATGTAATACCATTTTTTCCATTAAATGATGTCTTTCTTCGACAACTCTCGTGGTTCACGATAAGCTCCAACGTTTGTCTTCAACCGCATGAACAAGAATGCTTGTATTTAAAATTCATATTCATATCTTATCATGGGATATTCATTGGCAATATTCATAGTGTTATATTTTGAAACAACACTGATTTTTAATATTTTCACAGTTATGTATAAGTATGTAATGTTTTATATCACAATACTGAACCATACCTCTGTTTGGCATGAGCATTATTTGACGTATATATTGACACATTTTATTAATTATACTTAACATTATCCTAATTATTTTATGTAATTTACATTTTTTTTTTACTTGATTTATATGTTTATTTTGACGTGCTCAATATATTATATTAATGATGTATAACATATGTACATAATGGTTTTAAAAGTATTATAACAAAAGTCAAACTTTTGATTTACAAATTAGGAATTCACTTTTAAGAAAGATAACTTTGCCCAACAACGCTACATAATTCGTCACATTTTTTGTTGTAATTGGAAATAAATATGCTTAAAAAGTCTTCAAACTTTCAATGGCTGCAAATGAAAATCGCATACTCGTTAAAAGAAGCAAACAAATGAAAGTACACGGAAATAATAAATCAAACTTCAAAATATTCCATATAGGTATATTCAAATATTATAGAGTTTATGAGATAAACCGGAAATGTTTTGGCCTTAATATTACACAAGAGAGGTGCATGCGGAGTGTATAATTTTACCAAGACGCGTTTTTTGCATTTCTGTCAAATGAATTGTCGCATTAGCCACTATTTGATGCCGAATTTTTTTAATGTTTTAAAAACTACCTTATTTATAAATACAGTATTGTAATAATAGGTATTCAGTCTTAAAATATACATGTTATTAATTATAGTATATGTATTCTTTAAAATGATACCAATACAATTTTATAAGTCTTTTTCAGGAACTATTTAATTGGTGGTGCCATGGAAAAATACAAAATAAAGAAATACAGATTTGTGTTTTTTGTTATTGTTATCATGTGCAAACAAATATTTGAGTGGTTATAAATAACGTGTAATCATAATGGGAATCATTTGTGTGATTTTTAAATTTTTGTCGCAAACTACCATAGCAAAACTAGCTGGGTGTAACCTCAGCCATTATTTAAATAACCCATATTAATTGCAGTTATATAAATATAAATAAAAGTATACAAAGTATACAAAATGTTCTTGCTAATAATTCACTCACTATTTATATTACAACGTTACATTTCAAAATTACTTTTTAAAGTTTCACTTTGCGCAACATGTGCAAAGCTAACCATATAAAACCGAACACATCAACCATGCATGGACACCCATTACTCACAAACTAACATTAAACAACAACCAACAGAGAGGATTGGCAAGGAAAACGGTAAACCAGGTGATGAGAAAGTGGCACTGCAATCAACCTGTCACGTCGCCTTGGACACCTGTATAAAGGACACGGAGTGTGTGGCTTACCTGACGCCGGTGCTGCAGAAATGTCACACGAGCGACTGTGACCGTGAAGGCTGTATGACCGCGCTGCGAGGATTCTACAGGAAACCAGGCGTTCACTGGAACACTGAAATCGCGTTCTGCCTTTGCAAGTAAGTTATACATTTTTATTTGAACAGGCGAGAAGGCTATCTTAACCACCTAACTGGTCAAGTTGCCCATGCTCGTCCACAACACCAAAAATATGACGCGTTGCCGGTTACGATGGAAGGGGGCATTTGTTTATTAACTTATGGTTTCATAGTCTATCTCCCGTTCATAAAAACTTGGGTTCGAATTCCCGCTAATTTTGTGAAGTTCTCTGCGTAATTTATATTAATAATAAAACTTTGTGATCTTTTGTATTTGTAGACTTTGTTATCGATGTAGAGGTGAAAACATATTTTTTTTTTGGAATTTTCGTCCATCTGTCTATCTTACCAAATACTATACTAAAACCATTGAACAGATTTGGATAAAACTTGACGTTTTAGTAGCTTATGTTATAGGTCATAATCTAGGACACATTAAATATTGAGAAATGAATATCTTCCTGCGCGATACAAAATAAAGCTTAACACGGACATTGTATTAAGAGGACAGTAAATAAAATTTTGACTGACTGGCTGCAGCTTTCTTAATAAATTAATATTTGTAATTCACAGTACTAGAGAAACCTATAAAAGTAAGACGGAGATTTGCGAATTGCTAGTTTAAAGTACGATGTTCTTATCTTCGGTGAATGAAAATATCACGAGGAAATCTATATAGACAGAGTACTCAGAAAAACTCATTATATAACTTATAACGAGTTTTTGAATTTAGTTCTCTTAAACTACGAAATAATTTTTGTGTAGTTTGATTATCATTAATAAATTTTCACTCGTAAGTTTACAAATATAAGGTACTGTGTTAATTACTGCTGTGTTGCTTGCATAATATTAAAAAGAACTTATGTATCTTTTAACCCTTGGAGCAAAAAGTTAAGTTTACAGGTTTTATAAGTAAAATTTTATATGATTGCATTGTTATATGTCAGGATACACGGGTTCGAAAAACGCCAAAGTTGTTTTTCATAGACTTTGATACACTTAAACACACATGAACAGTCGCAATCGCACTCATTGATCGCTAGTATCTCACAAAGAGAACTCTTCGCTTTCGTATTCGAGATCCGAATGACCCGACCATGAGCAGTAATGCCTGTTATGTATATCGATTGTCGGAACTTCCAGAACTTTCTACGCCTTTCGTGTCAATATCCTCGGAAAACCATAAAACAATACATGATGCAGGTACCTAATAAAACTAACGTGTACGCGATATTCGCCCTTTTACACAAGGTATAAGGTGGAGAGTTATTCACTTATTATTATTTATCTACTTATTAGTACCTGGTGTTTATGGCCGCTATTGTTTTCCGCTGCAACTCTCGCAAACCTTTGTAACAGTATGTATCTTTGTTTACTGACAACAAATATACAGTTACAGTACAGATTCTATGGTATCATCTTTTAATTAGTAGTAAGAAATAGATCGATTTATGTTTGCTTCTTAAAATAGATATTAAATTCAGATATATCGTTATCCAACCAATACAACTAATTTGGTAAAAGACTGTCACAGAAACGATAGAAAACGAACGTGGAACACTTTTAAAAATACAAGATTAAATAAGTATCGTTTTCAATGAAGCGTTCGACGTGAAATTTATTCAGTAGCTTTTAAAATGAAAGAGCTCTTCTTTTAATTTATGCCAATTCGATTTTATAGTGGAAAGCTGATCAGCAATTTATAGTTTTATCGTACATCAATATTTTGAACTACCCGCGCTTTCCCGTACGTGGGTTAACTGTTCAATAGAACATATTTACGTCCATAAGTGAAAATGGCGCATTTACATTTAAAACTTTATAGACGTTTCATATTGGTTTTTAGTCATTTGTTTTTTCTACGCTTGATTTTAATCACAAATCTGTAAGTTCAGTAACGTTACGGAAAGAGTCTTAAATCTGGATGTTTTTTTTATGTTTAACTGTGTTTCAAATCTTCATATCTTTACACTATATACTAATGGAAAGTGCAATATGGCCTCAAAATATATGTAATCAAATTGAAATATAAATTGAAATATGTGATTTTGTTGACATTAAAAATTTTATTCATAAAAAATACACAACGAAATGGATTTGCAGTCCACCTGTTGTTAAACCACTGTAACTCAGGAATATCTATAAATATATTTTATGTATGAGGATTTTTGCCCTCGACCCAGTCTGATATCATATTATTATAGTTTCTGTATCTATCAAAAAATTAAACAGAATTCGAATCAAATCGGGCTTGCGTGATCTTGAACTCTAGACAGAAAATAATCAGAAATATTTTCCATTTCATACCGAAATTTACGAACAATTTTTTCATACAGATATTTCAATAAATGAAGAGGATTTATATATAGTTTTTTGTCATAACTTTAGACATTAGTTTTAGATATTATGGATATTATGAGGGAATGGTAATGTTCCAGCATTTTAATAAATATCTTTGAAATGAATTATGTATTCTTAGCAGAACGAGACTAAATAAATAAAAATAAGAACTTCATTAAAATCACGAGTATTTTAAATGGTGAAATGTATAAATTACGAAATAGAAAATCAAGCAGACTGTTGTAAATAAATTCTAAACAAATATAAGACGAAACAGAATTGACTATTCAAACGGGTAGAGTTTCCCCTTAACACGTTCACCACAAATATAAGTCCCTCCAGACTTTTTTTTTTTTGCGCCCAGACGATGGAAAATGGGCTACCCTCCGAAAAAGCGCGGGAGGGGGGTGGTGAATGCTCCTAGCATACCAACGCAGCCGGCTGCGCTGGTTATGTGGGACTCCCGAAAAACCTAGGGGTCTACCCACTAAACACCACCCGAGTTGGCTTTGGCCTTGTGGCCTCTAAGCCTTCATCTGAAGCG